>CM056725.1:40066063-40296898 GCA_029844215.1 Przewalskia tangutica | reverse complement strand
GAGGTAGTGACTCCGCAGATTTTTGGGAACGGAAGTAATGACTGAAGTATGGTACGCATCGAGAGTTCAAGTGTTCGAGAAGCGGCACGACGAGTAAGGAAGGAAGAGGACGTGTTATTTTTGCGCTAAGCCGCGCTGCAACTTGTTGAGGAACTTCATCGATATCCGTTTTGAGAAGGAACATTCGGACGAATGTTTCGGCGAGGGAGAAATGTTATACCCGTAGTTGGGTGGTATGTATGTGAGGACGACGTGCGAGTACAGCGTAAATTTTGAAAGAAAGAAAGACGCTGAGTTTTCACGGAAAAGTTTCCTGTTATTTGTGAAGAAAAAGGTTCGTTAATGGAATTGATTCCGATTTGGTATTTGGACTTCATAGATTATATTAGAATTTTGAAATTTTATTTTCTGAAATGGTCACGTGGGGCCCACGGAGAAATTTACTGCTTTTGTGGGGCCCACTTTGTTTTGAGATTTTGGCCATTGTGGATATTTTTCGAAGACGCTTTGAGGGCCAATAGGAGGGTGACACGTGTCACCCCGCCAGGTGGCTCGCCGAATGACATTTGTGCACAACACCCTGCCAGAGTCGTTGACTAAACGCTTTACATAACTCTCGAGGAAAATTCGGCTATGTCTTTTCTTATTTTTGCGGATTTTTCCGAGAGACGAAACATTTTGGACCAACGGGAGGGTGATACGTGTCACCCTCACATCAAGTGGGTGCTTTGACGATTTGGGCGCCCAAGAGGACGCTTGGCCTCGCACAATGGTTCCTTGTTTTGGCCTTGTTTTGTGCCTTGTTTTGTGGCTTGTTTGGTGCAATGTTTTGTGAGTAGGTTGTGGTGTACTTGGCTTGATCAAGGCCATACACTTGCCTTGCACATGGCTTGATCTTGGCCATTGGTTGGCCTTTGGCTTTCCTATAAATACCTCTCTCAAGACTTCATTCATCCAAAATCTTCCAAGTCTTGGAAACCCTCCTCCTCTTGTTGACTCTCGCCCAAGAGCCCTCTCCCTTAAAATTTGCCTCGCCGAAACCCTCCTCTTCCCTTTGAGGCGCCGAGGTACTACTACCTCCTCATGCTAGCTGGGGTACCCCTAGCCTAGTTGTTTTCGATAATACCCTCCTCGTGGTATTGAAATACTTCTCCTAGTATTGTTATAATGCCCAAAATACCTTAGCCTTGTACCTTGTAGTATTCCAAAGATACCTCTTTACGTAGAGTCCTAAATACTACCTTTGTCCTTTTAGTCTCAAACCAAACCCTAAGGAAATCTTCATTTGGTTGAAGTATTTGAGTTGAAGTTGGTTAGAACTTCTAAGGGTTGTTTGAGCGCACTTTAGTAGAGCTAAACCTCGCTCAGATCGACATTATAACTTGGATAATTTTGGGCTTATCGAGGTAATTATCTTGTCCCTCTATTGTAATTGGAAATTACATGTTTGTTAGAATATATAGTTGAATTATACTATATATGGACATTTTGCTTATTGTCGATAAATCGTCGCGAGGTATGTGAACCTCTTCCTATCTCTTCTAGCATGATATGTGTGAACTATGTGGTACGGTAGACGTACATGTGTTAACTGTGTTTGATTGTTCTTAAAACATAAAGTGTTATAACGGCTTTATGGGAAGTTGGTTATAACAGCTTTATGTAGGTAAGAAAATACTTTGTGGTTTTAAAAAGAGTTATACTAGCTTTATGGAGTTAGGTATAATGTCTTAAGAGAGGTAAAGAAAATGGTTTATCATGTTAGAAGTTAAGGGACTTGATCTTATAAGATAAGAGACTTAACTTATTTGTTTTAATGTGAATGTTTGTGTGAAACCTCATTCGTGAGTAATGAGTACTTGGTTTTATTTAAAGGGATAATGTTTTACTGATTTGAAATCGTAACGTGTATCGGCTGCACCACCGCGTTAATAAAGGAAAATGTATTGAATAATGATGTATCGTATTAAAACCAAGAGAAACCTCCATCCGCATAGAAACTAAGATGAGACAAAATGATATTACATTTTCTAGATCACGGTCTGTAATAAGAATGTTGTAAACAAGAATAACCTACTCTCACGTGAGACATATATTACTCAATTGTTCTAAAAAGGAATCAAGTGATTAAGTTTGGTGTTTCGAGTAATCAAACTAGGCAAACCGGAACTTAGGAAAAGAATGTTACTTGATTTTGAAAAGGAATGTGGGTTGGTCATTCTAATACTACGTATCGAGTGACTTTTATAAGTAATGGATCTCTTTTAAAAGAACTTAACGATGTAGTACTTTGGGGTTAAAAACCGGACTTTGGCATAAAATGAAAGTACTTTGAGTTGGTGAAACTTGCCTATGCTTGTTGTTGTGAAACTT
The DNA here is from genome assembly GCA_029844215.1 of Przewalskia tangutica. Lineage (NCBI taxonomy): Eukaryota > Viridiplantae > Streptophyta > Magnoliopsida > Solanales > Solanaceae > Przewalskia > Przewalskia tangutica. The sequence continues at coordinate 40,294,525 of CM056725.1, read as the reverse complement.
GCCTATGCTTGTTGTCGGAAACTTGCCTATGCTTGTTGTTGTGAAACTTGCTCACGCCAGATTTATAGCCTTTGTTGTGCAAGTGTGGTATTTCGCGTTACCGCCTCTCGACAGGCCGGTCATTGACTTGTCGAGAACTTACTCGACGCGGCCGGCTGATGGAGAATTCCACGTATGTTTCCATTTTGATTATCGCTTGTTGTTGATGTCACATGGACATGTCTACACCGACGCAGATTCCGGTACGCGCCACGCGCCGTTGATTACCCGATATATGGTTATTATCGCAACATGGACGGTCTACACCGATGCAGATTCCGGGCATGTGGCCACGCAGCAGGTTGACCACCCAAGATATTGTTATCGAGGTTATACGGGCATGCCTACACCGACGCAGATTCCGGTACGCGCCACGCGCCTTATTATTGTTGCATCACGACGTCTACACCGATGCAGATTCCGGTACGTGGGCCATGATGCGAACATGATGGATGGTGGGCGTGAGACCCATAGTTATATTTGGGTGGTGACTTTGAGGCGTGAGTCCTCGACTTTGACCGCTTTATGTCGGCATCGTATTTTGGTTATCATACATGTCTCCCGCTTTATATAGATCGTTATGATTTAATCGCAGATTTACGCTTCACATACTTGGTACTGCCAGATCGACCTCGGGGCCGCGCTCATGCCGCAGTAGGTACATCGGCCGTGGATCCTCGCCTAGGATCTCGGGCCTAAGCTGGGAAGCTCCGCTTTCTCCGAGGCTTATCTTTGGTATGTGTTCTCGAGTCAGGTTCTTGTACATTCTGTGGTATGGCGGGCCCCGTCCCGGCCATAGTCGTTGTAAATCTTAGGTCCGTAGTAATCGATGCAAGGTTGTAAAAGGATTAAACTGCTCGTGTTTTATGATATACCGAAGGCAACTCGCTTTGGTTGGCCTGTTTATTATTATATCTATTGTTGCATGTCTAAGTTTTTATTTCCGCTGGTTTTTCTCTGATGTTGTATCACTAGGGTGCCCGGGGTAAGGCACCAGTCACGGGCCCGAATTTCGGGGTGTGACAATTCTAAACCTGTTAGATTAATAAAGCTGACTATGTCTCCATATGTCATGAAACTATAGGGAGTTTCGCCATTGTATTTATTTCTTATGGTGGTTCTTACTTTTTCAGCAAAAAGTTTATGTTACACCCCGTATTTACAGGACATGTTTTAAGAACGTACGTAAGAACTCATAAGTGTCAAGATTTGAGACTTGTAAAAATTTATCGGAATTATGGAATTGTCGGAAAACAAATTATTGTGACGAATGGGAGGGCGACACGTGTCACCCCCCTTAAGTGAGCTTGGACGATTTCAACATGGACACAAGGGTCATTTGACCCTTGTTAGGAAGACAAGTCTTGCAATAGAGTGAGCTTGACATAATTGACTTGGTCAATGGACCCAAAAGTCTTGATATTTAGTAAGACTTCATCCTAACCACCAAATTGTTCATATCTTGACCTCCATTGTGCTTTATATTACTACTAGTAGCAAGAGTGAACTTAACACTTGTAAAATTTTCAAGAATTTGAAGACTCCACATTGAGAGCTCTGGGTTCACGGCACTTTGAAGAGCAAAATTTTTGTTTCTTGTTCTTTAAGCTCCACACTTTAAACCAAGGTTCATGAGTGTATTGTGAGTGTATCTCAATAGAAAATCTCGGAAAAGATAGTTTTCGGGTTAGTCGCAAAGTGAAAACCTAGTTGCTTTCTAGGTTTTGGATTGGAAGTTTGAAGGAAAGTTGTTGGTGTGGTTCTAAGGGTCTCGAGTAGCGGATTGAAGTGTCTCTAAGTTGCTAAGGAGCGACTTCGTATTTGGAATTGGATTGAGATTCGTTGAGGTATAATCTTTGTCTCTTAATTAGTGTTACAAGATTATATATATGTTGTTGTTGTTAGCTTTACGTGTTGCTAGCATGAAAGTTGATATGTTGAAGTTCATAAGTATTATGGATTGCTTGTAGCTTAAATCCGAAATGTTATATTAGCCACTTGAAGTTGGATTACTAATTGGTCGTTTATTAGAAATCGTCGCATGTTGTTTACTTGAGGATTATAGTGGTTATAATCAATTGCGACTTGATATCATGTTAGGCTAATAACTTGGATTGAAATGGAAATTGGATAAGAATTGATGTTGTAGTACTTCAAGTTGGCCGAAAATGGGGTAGTAGTTGTTGTAGTTTGTTATCTATTGTGGGGCGGAATTTTACACGTCTAGTAGGCGTGTAATCCCCTATTGTTGATTGCATTGTTTGGGCTTTAAATGTGGCGTGTTTGGTTATTGTATTCGACCTTGAAAAAGGTGGCATAGTAGTAGAAACAAAGGAGGTGATGTCCGATTTTCCGTAGAATTTGGAGACTTAGCACTTAGAATATTCTACGTTTGAAGTAAGAGGTTAATGGACGTATTGTGACCATGATAGGTTGAAGAACTAAGTATAGTGTATCCTACTTGAAGAATGGAATAGCTCAAGGTTGAAGTACTTTGGAGCATCTTGCTACTTGTCGACAATCGTCGCGGGGTATGTGAACCTCTTCCTTCCTTTGGCATGATTCTATGTATGGAATATACCTGTGGTATCATTTCATGTTTCCTTATACTCTTAGAAGTTAAGAGGTAGTTGTGTGACTTACTCTATATAGAACTTTTCCTATCTTTTGAGCATGACTAGTTGCACGTATGTAGTACGGTAGACGTACAACACCTTGATATCCTTTACTAGTTTTATGAATAGCCAAGTCGGGTGAGTTAGGAGATTTACTCACTTCTTTGAAAGAATAAAGGATGTCTTAAGTTTTATTAAGTTAAGGGACTTGAAGATTTTTAAAGTATGTGATACTTGTTCTGTTTTAAACGTATAAGTCCCTTGGATAGGAAATGGTATTTTGGCTAAGGCATAAAGTGAATATAACGACTTTATGGGGAGTTGGTTATAATTGCTTTATGGAAAGATAAATGACTTGATTTTAGTGAAAAGGCAACTTGATTTTAAGGCATCAATTGCCTAAGGTTTTATAATAAAAGGAGTCACTTGAGTTCTAAAGGTTAAGAGACTAACTGTATTTTTGAAAGTTAAGAGAATTGATTTGAAAGTATATAATACTTGGTTTCAAAAAGTAGAAGTCTCTTGGTTATAAAAAGAATGAATTAGTTTAAGGCATAAAGTTAGTATGACGGCTTTATGGGAAGTTGGTTATAATAACTTTATGGGAGGTTAAGAGAATGGTTTTCTTCAGTAGCATAAACAAGAAATGATTTGAAATAAAGAAGGGCAAATTGTTTTAAAGGTACCAATTGCTTAAGGTTTTTAAGAAAGAAGTCACTTGATTTAGAAGCCGGTAATTGTATTTCTAAAAAGGTATTGTGACTTGTCTGAAGGTAGAGATGACTTGATACTACGCTTGTTAGTATCCGGAAAGTTTTAATTGAAAAGAGTCTTTCTAAAGGAGTAGAGGCGCGTAGTACGTTGGGTTAAATTCGGGTTTTATATGACATTATCGACCCGAGACGGGCAGGGCAAGATACCTTTACGCGCACTATATGACATTATCGACCCAGACGGGCCGGCAAGATACCTTTATGGGCGCACTATATGACATTATCGACCCGAGATGGGCCGGGCAAGATACCTTTACGCGACTATATGACATTATCGACCCGCAGACGGGCCAGCAAGATACCTTCACGCGCACTATATGACATTATCGACCCGCAGACGGGCGGGCAAGATACCTTACGCGGACTATATGACATTATCGACCCAGAGATGGGCCGGGCAGTATACCTTTATGGGCAGACTATAGGACATTATCGACCCAGAGATGGGCCGGGCAGTATACCTTTTCGGGCAGACTATAGGACATTATCTCGTCCCAGAGATGGGCCGGACAGTATACCGTTAGGGGCAGACTATGTGACTTTATCGCGTTCCAGGTTGGGCCGGGCAGTATAGGTGTCCCTCCGTAAAGGGCCGGACTAGGTTGTGTAAGGTATGTAGGTTATATGGTAGTGAACTTGATGGTTTTCCGAAGTAAGTACGTAAGGAAGTGACTATAACCTTTATTGAGAAATGGGAAAAGATAATAAGGTACGATTAAGTTCACGAAGGGGTAATGACATGGTAGGCTTAGGTATTTACTTCTTTTACACTTACCCCTGTCATGCTTTTATACAGATATGTTTTAATTGTTGTACCTTATTTCTGTTCCATATTCGGTACCTGTTGTACTGACCCCCTTCGGGGGGTTGCGTTCATGCCCGCAGGTCTTAGGTACCCAGGTTGGTGATCCTTGCTCTTAGGATCTCGGTTCAGTTTTTGGGAGAAAGCTCCATTTGCTCCGGAGGCTTATCTCTTGGTACGGTTTTCCCTGAGATTGTAGATTCATGTATATTCAGGGGTATGGCGGGGCCCTGTCCCGCCACAGTTGTTATGTTAAAACTCTTAGAGGTCGGTAGTCACATATTGTGGGTCAGTTTGTAAAGGAAAGGAGGCAACTGCTTCGGTTGTTTATATGCATGTCCAGGAAGGTAGCCCTATCGGCTAACCTGTTATTTTATTTCTGTTGTTTATTTTTTAAAGTTACAAGAATGTTCCGCTGATTATCTCTGATGTATACCTGTAAGGGTGTCGGTAGAGGCACTCGTGGCCCGGGTCGGTCGTGGCAAACCGTATCGAGCGCTTAGTCCTCGGAAAGTGTCTCTGCATCGCGTGTCTAGTAGAGTCTTGATTATCGGTGTGTTGTGCACCACATCTATAATCAGGAGGCTACAGGACATTTAGGATTGGTTTCCATTCTTCTCTCTTCGAGATCGTGCAGTAGAGCTGTCATAGTAGGTTGAATCCTCTCTGACCCCTTCTTATGTAACAGTTATGCCTCCACGGAAGGCGACCAGGGCCCAGAAGGGCAAGGCAGCAGCAGGAGCTGCTAGCGGTACTCAGAGGGTTACTCGGACTCAGGCACGGACTATGCCTGAGGTAGTGGGCGGGTCGGCGAGGTCAGCCACGCCAGCAGTATTAGAGGAGCCGAGAGCGGCAGTAGCTCCAGAGGTTCCGGCACCAGAGCCTCCAGTCCCACAGCCAGGAGCTGAGTATAGAGACTACGGGGAGCAGATCCGGTTATTGACCAGTATAGTAGCAGGGCAGCGCCGACAGGAGCAGGCGGCTAACCCTAGAGCGGACAGTTTGCGGATCCGAGATTTTCTGGGTTGTCATCCGCCCGAGTTTTATGGTTCGAGGTCTGAGGAGGATCCGCAGGAGTTCATTCGGCAGCTACAGCGGACTATGCAGGTTCTTAAGGCTTCAGAGACTGAGTCTGTTATGCTAGCCTCTTACCGGTTACGCGATATTGCGTTGAACTGGTTTGAGTCATGGGTGTTGACGAGAGGGGATGATGCTCTTCCAGCTGTTTGGGAGGAGTTCACAGAGGCCTTTACGGATCACTTTTTGCCTCCTGAGATGAGGAGGGCCCGCGTAGATAGATTTTTGACCTTGAGGCAGAATGGGAGGACTATCAGGGAGTATAGCCTGGAGTTTGACTCCTTGGCCAGGCATGCGCACACCATTGTAGCTGACATGGCGGATAGAGTTCATCGTTATGTGATGGGGCTAGACCGTCATATGATTACTGCATGCTTGGGGGTGGCTCTTCAGCCCGGTATGGACATTGCTAGGATGCAGGCCTATGCGCAGGGGATAGATGATAGAGAGAGGGAGGATCAGATTGACTCAAAGCCACCCAAGAGGCAGACAACAGGTCTCGTGGCGGTTCGAGGCGGACAACCTCAGCAGCAGACTAGGTCTACATTGCAGCCAGCACCAAGTGCTCCTCCACAGTTTTCCGGCGGAGGGTTTTACAACCCCAGGAATGCAGGGGTCGGTCAGGTCTCTAGAGCTTCAGATCCTCAGGGAGATGGGGGTTCCAGTTAGTCGAGGCCACCTGTGCCTCAATGCGCCCAATGTGGTAGGTTATATTCTGGGGTATGTCGCACCGGTACGGGTGCTTGTTTTTCTTGTGGTCGTCTAGGCCATGTGTTAAGAGAGTGTCCTTATAGAGGGGGTCCTGGTGGGACAACACCGTCTACTGGATCAGTTGCAGGTTCTTCGCCTTCAATAGCTAGGCAGGAGGTTCATACACCGACAGGCCGTGGCAGAGGTCGTGGTGGGAGTTCCCAGTTTTAGCGGTCCTTGAACCGCCTATATGATTTCAGGTATGTCTTTGGCCTTTAGAAACTTGTATGCATGATAAAGTTGTGGTATGTTTAAGTTTTATGAACAAATTATATTGAGATTATGTATATGTTAGAAGGAGTTGGCAGTACGAAAAGATAATCTCTTTTGGGCTTATGGTGGACAGATATGCGTGTGCGAGGTATTAGGGCCAAGTGTGGCATTGTTGGTATGTCGGGGTTGTGAAAGGGAACTATGTCGCTAATTATAAGTATGACTCCAAAAGAACATTCGGGGACGAATGTTTCTAAGGGGGGAAGAATGTTACACCCCGTATTTACAGGACATGTTTTAAGAACGTACGTAAGAACTCATAAGTGTCAAGATTTGAGACTTGTAAAAATTTATCGGAATTATGGAATTGTCGGAAAACAAATTATTGTGACGAATGGGAGGGCGACACGTGTCACCCCCCTTAAGTGAGCTTGGACGATTTCAACATGGACACAAGGGTCATTTGACCCTTGTTAGGAAGACAAGTCTTGCAATAGAGTGAGCTTGACATAATTGACTTGGTCAATGGACCCACAAAGTCTTGATATTTAGTAAGACTTCATCCTAACCACCCAATTGTTCATATCTTGACCCTCCATTGTGCTTTATATTACTACTAGTAGCAAGAGTGAACTTAACACTTGTAAAATTTTCAAGAATTTGAAGACTCCACATTGAGAGCTCTCGGGTTCATGGCACATTGAAGAGCAAAAGTTTTTGTTTCTTGTTCTTTAAGCTCCACACTTTAAACCAAGGTTCATGAGTGTATTGTGAGTGTATCTCAATAGAAAAATCTCGGAAAAAGATAGTTTTCGGGTTAGTCGCAAAGTGAAAACCTAGTTGCTTTCTAGGTTTTGGATTGAAGGTTTGAAGGAAAGTTGTTGGTATGGTTCTAAGGGTCTCGAGTAGCGGATTGAAGTGTCTTGAAGAGTCTCTAAGTTGCTAAGGAGCGACTTCGGATTTGGAATTGGATTGAGATTCGTTGAGGTATAATCTTGTCTCTTAATTAGTGTTACAAGATTATATATATGTTGTTGTTGTTAGCTTTACGTGTTGCTAGCATGAAAGTTGATATGTTGAAGTTCATAAGTATTATGGATTGCTTGTAGCTTAAATCTGAAATGTTATATTAGCCACTTGAAGTTGGATTACTAATTGGTCGTTTATTAGAAATTGTCGCATGTTGTTTACTTGAGGATTATAGTGGTTATAATCAATTGCGACTTGATATCATGTTAGGCTAATAACTTGGATTGAAATGGAAATTGGATAAGAATTGATGTTGTAGTACTTCAAGTTGGCCGAAAATGGGCTAGTAGTTGTTGTAGTTTGTTATCTATTGTGGGGCGGAATTTTACACGTCTAGTAGGCGTGTAATCCCCTATTGTTGATTGCATTGTTTGGGCCTTAAATGTGGCGTGTTTGGTTATTGTATTCGACCTTGAAAAAGGTGGCATAGTAGTAGAAACAAAGGAGGTGATGTCCGATTTTCCGTAGAATTTGGAGACTTAGCACTTAGAATATTCTACGTTTGAAGTAAGAGGTTAATGGACGTATTGTGACCATGATAGGTTGAAGAACTAAGTATAGCGTATCCTACTTGAAGAATGGAATAGCTCAAGGTTGAAGTACTTTGGAGCATCTTGCTACTTGTCGACAATCGTCGAGAGGTATGTGAACCTCTTCCTTCCTTTGGCATGATTCTATGTATGGAATATACCTGTGGTATCATTTCATGTTTCCTTATACTCTTAGAAGTTAAGAGGTAGTTGTGTGACTTACTCTATATAGAACTTTTCCTATCTTTTGAGCATGACTAGTTGCACGTATGTAGTACGGTAGACGTACAACACCTTGATATCCTTTACTAGTTTTATGAATAGCCAAGTCGGGTGAGTTAGGATATTTACTCACTTCTTTGAAAGAATAAAGGATGTCTTAAGTTTTATTAAGTTAAGGGACTTGAAGATTTTTAAAGTATGTGATACTTGTTCTGTTTTAAACGTATAAGTCCCTTGGATAGGAAATGGTATTTTGGCTAAGGCATAAAGTGAATATAACGACTTTATGGGGAGTTGGTTATAATTGCTTTATGGAAAGATAAATGACTTGATTTTAGTGAAAAGGCAACTTGATTTTAAGGCATCAATTGCCTAAGGTTTTATAATAAAAGGAGTCACTTGAGTTCTAAAGGTTAGGAGACTAACTGTACTTTTGATAGTTAAGAGAATTGATTTGAAAGTATATAATACTTGGTTTCAAAAAGTAGAAGTCTCTTGGTTATAAAAAGAATGAATTAGTTTAAGGCATAAAGTTAGTATGACGGCTTTATGGGAAGTTGGTTATAATAACATTATGGGAGGTTAAGAGAATGGTTTTCTTCAGTAGCATAAACAAGAAATGATTTGAAATAAAGAAGGGCAAATTATTTTAAAGGTACCAATTGCTTAAGGTTTTTAAGAAAGAAGTCACTTGATTTGTGTTTAGAATTGTATTTCTAAAAAGGTATTGTGACTTGTCTGAAAGGTAGAGATGACTTGATACTACGGTTGTTAGTATCCGGGAAGTTTTAATTGAAAAGAGTCTTTCTAAAGAGTAGAGGCGAGTACGTTGGGTTAAATTCCGGGTTTTATATGACATTATCGACCCGCAGACGGGCCGCAAGATACCTTTACGCGCACTATATGACATTATCGACCCAGACGGGTCGGCGATACCTTTACGCGCACTATATGACATTATCGACCCGAGACGGGCCGCAAGATACCTTTACGCGCACTATATGACATTATCGACCCAGACGGGCCGGCAGATACCTTACGCGCACTATATGACATTATCGACCCAGACGGGCCGGGCAAGATACCTCACGCGACTATATGACATTATCGACCCCAGACGGGCAAAGATACCTTTATGGGCGCACTATAGACATTATCGACCCAGAGATGGGTCGGGCAAGATACCTTACGCGCACTATAGGACATTATCGCGTCGGAAGATGGGCCGGACAAAGATACCGTTAGGGCGGACTATGTGACTTTATCGCGCCCCGAGTTGGGCGGCAAGATATAGGTGTCCCTCCGTGAAGGGCCGGACTAGGTTGTGTAAGGTAAGTAGGTTATATGGTAGTGAACTTGATGGTTTTCCGAAGTAAGTACGTAAGGAAGTGACTATAACCTTTATTGAGAAATGGGAAAAGATAATAAGGTACGATTAAGTTCACGAGGGGGTAATGACATGGTAGGATCATGTATTTACTTCTTTTACACTTACCCCTGTCATGCTTTTATACAGATATGTTTTAATTGTTGTACCTTATTTCTGTTCCATATTCGGTACCTGTTGTATTGACCCCCTTCGGGGGGCTGCGTTCATGCCCGCAGGTCTTAGGTACCCAGGTTGGTGATCCTTGCTCTTAGGATCTCGGTTCAGTTTTTGGGAGAAAGCTCCATTTGCTCCGGAGGCTTATCTCTTGGTACGGTTTTCCCTGAGATTGTAGATTCATGTATATTCAGGGGTATGGCGGGGCCCTGTCCCGCCACAGTTGTTATGTTAAAACTCTTAGAGGTCTGTAGTCACATATTGTGGGTCAGTTTGTAAAGGAAAGGAGGCAACTGCTTCGGTTGTTTATATGCATGTCCAGGAAGGTAGCCCTATCGGCTAACCTATTATTTTATTTCTGTTGTTTATTTTTTAAAGTTACAAGAATGTTCCGCTGATTATCTCTGATGTATACCTGTAAGGGTGCCTGTAGTGGCACTTGGCCATGCCCGGTCGGGTCGTGACAAAGGTAGTCCACTGATAAATCTTTCTTTCCAGTAATCATGATTACAGTCGGTCCTTAGCATTACTTTGTTAAGGAATATGTCTTTATACCATTTAAAGTCATGTAACTTTGGGAAAGTTAGGTTATTAAGTATTACTAGACTTTTATCTTGGAATAGCTTCGGCTCTCCAATGAAGTGTTTACCTATACAGTATAGTAAAGTTGCTACGGCGTCCTTATGGACTTCATTACTATAGATGTTATCGATGTTCCTTATCTGGATAGTGGTGGTTGCATCCATGATGCTACACCTTACTCCTTCCGTTAGGTAGTTGTCCCACCAATTTTTTAACATTCCAGTGAAACCTGAAACTAGGATTGTGGCTAGTTGGGTATCATCTGTATGTTCTTTTATTTTATAACTGGTAATACATACTCCCATTTCATGAGGTACTTTAATAATCTGTCCTTAGGACATTCCATCTATGTTCCATTCATGGAGTTCGTTCCCTGAATATGAAGCCATATACGGGGTATGTTATTCAAACAGCCTATCAGGAAATGTGGGTCCTTTGTAGAAGTTTTTACTTCCTAGACCAGCAAATTTTGATATTTTATTGACATCTTGTTTATCTTTTGAACTGGAACCTTCGCTCAGTACTTTGACTGAATTATCTGGTCGTTGGAGGTAGACTCCTCAGATACTTTTAATTCTTTGAATTTATTACTTATTCTATCCAATAAATTATCTTCAATTTCAATTCCAAATCTCGGGTGGTTACTTACCGAAAATTGTGGAATTTTAAAGAGGGGTTCAGAGAGTGTACTTTCCTCCAACTTGATTGGTTTACTTTTGAAGGTTGAAGCATTACTAGCCTGGGTAATCAGGTTAGAGACAACATGTAACAACTGATTTGTATAGTTGTTCTGTTGGAGGATCTTATTAATGTCTTCTACATGCGGGACTAATCTTGAGCCTTTTATATCCCTTTTAAAGGGAGCGGCTGTTAAGATTTCGCCGTCTACAGGGATTTTTATTTGCTCTAACGGTGGAGTTACTGATTCAACAGTCCTTTCGCCTGTGAACCATTTTTTAACAATAGTGCTTAGGGATTCTCTGTTATTATTGAGTTTATCCGTGATTTGAAACCACCTAAAAAATTCTATATTAGCGTTAATTCTGTTCATGTCGTTGATCCACTGTTCTCTAAAAGCTCTTCTCTCTTTGAGTGAGAAAGTGCTTACATACTATTTCCTTTTAATGGCATTTTCTAGGTCTACCCATAATTTATCAAGGGTTTTGAAATCGATTTTAAAATCTATATCTTGTTTAATAGTGCCAAGGCTGTCACCTCCATGCATTTCGCTTAAGTGGGATCATAGTCCTTTTATCGATTGACGATAATAGACTTTGGTATGGCCGATTTAATAGTCTATTCCCTGAACTTTTCGTTCAAAATAGTTTCTGTAATTATCAGACTCTTCCTCCTCCCGGGGTTTAGAAGAAGATGCTGCGAAGGAGTATCTTCCTGAGGATTTAGAATTTGACTTTAAAAATTTTAAGTCAATCGATCCGTCTAAATGCTGAATTATTTGTTCGATGTTAGAACTCTCTGGTTCTACTTTTGGTTGAGTGATAGTATCGAAGTGCCATTCAATTCTTACTTGAACTCCACACTGTTCATTATTAAGATGAACGAAATCAACAGTGAAAACTTAGCAACTTCAAAGATTGCTAAAGTTGAAAAAGATCTACAGAATTGGAATATTCCAAAAGAATCTTTCAGATCTGTTTATGAAACAGGAAAGTTTGATTTTATTAAAAATTATAATATCAAAACTTGTGAATCCACTTGTCACGACCCGACCTGCTCAAGATGGTGCCCTACACAGGCACCCCTTTGGCATACATCGAGAATAGCAATGAACATACACAATCGATAAAATACTTAAACATAAAATAACAACAAAGCTGGCCGATAAGGCCACCTTCCGTAACTTATACCAATAAAACAAGACATTTTTTTCTTTACAACCCAATCCACTATGTGACTACGCACCTCTAAGAATAACAATCAAGTGACGGGGCCCCACCATACCCCGAATGTACAACAACCGACAATACTGGGATAAGCCTCAAATGAGGAGCTTCAACAATCGAACAGTGATCCTAAGGCGAGGATCAAGAAGCATTTACCACTGCGCATGAACGCACTTCAAGGAGGTCAGATAACATGTACCAAATATGTGAAATCAGCATCAGAATGAAATCATAAGTCTAATAATAAATCGAGACATGTATGATACTCGATTAACGAAGACATTGTGCCTTACTAACAATGAGAGTAAATAGGTGTATACTTACAATATAAAGTAGGAAGCTCACGATCAAAACAGGACCACCGGTCCTGTGATCATTAAGCGATCTATTCACGGACTATTTCACCCGCATAGATCGCGTGGACCCGCATGAGGTATTCCTCGCATGGGACTATTTCACCCGCATAAGCCCTTACGGACTCGCATGAGGTATTCCTCGCATAGGCTGGACCCGCCCGCATGAGACTATTTCACCCGCATAAGCCCTACGGACTCGCATGAGGTATTCCTCGCATAGGCTGGACCCGCCCGCATGGGACTATTTCACCCGCATAAGCCCTACGGACTCGCATGAGGTATTCCTCGCATCGTGGGTAGCAAATCCACGGGAATATGCAATGCCACAAACCCGGGGAATGACCCCACAATTATTTATGAACTACTAGCACAAATCCGGCTATCACACATAACATAAGCACTACCGGCTTATCATACAATATATAAGCAAGTTAAGCAATCCCCTAACTTCTTATTATTCTGTTTCATATACACTCTCATTTTAGTTTACTTAAGGCACTAACATGTTCTTTATAAAAATACGGGAATTTAACCCAAAGTACTACGTACTTCTATTCTTTCAAAATGACTCATTTCATTATAAAACTTCCAAGATACTAATAACCGTAGTATCAAGTTACAATTTCTTTTTCAAGACAAGTCACAATACTTTTAGAAATAAAATTAGACTTCTAAATCAAGTGACTTCTTCTGTCGTAAAAGTCTTAGGCAATTGATGCCTTTAAATCATATTGCCTTTCAAATAAATCAAGCCATTTATCTTTCCATAAAGCCAATATAACCAACTCCCCATAAAGTCGTTATATTCACTTTATACCTAAGTCAAGTACAATTTCCTATCCAAGGGACTTATACGCTTACAACGAAACAAGTGTCACATTCTTTAAAACTCTTCAAGTCCCTTAACATGCTTAAATTACTTAAGAGTAAACCATTCTCTTATTAACTTTCCATAAAGCTATTATAACCAACTTCCCATAAAGCCGTTATACTAGCTTTATACATTAGCAACTTACATACTTCTTTTTAACCAAGAGACTTAAACTTTCCAACAAAACAAGTATCAAAATACTTCCAACATACTTAATGTCTCTTAACTTTTGAAAACCAAGATATCCTTAATAATTAAACAAGTGAGTTAATTCCCTAACTCAAACAACTTGGGAATTCTTAAAATAAGCCAAGGATATCAAATAGACTAGATTGTCAAAATCTTGTACGTCTACCGTACTATACATTTACAACTTAATCATGCTCAAGAGATAAGAAAGTTCCACATACCTCTTCGGTTAAATCCACTTGCTAAGTCCAATCGTGCAATGCGTAGTATGCCAACCTATAATGACCATAGTACGTCTATTAACTTCTAGTTTCAAACGTAGAATATTCCAAGTGCAAGTCACTAAATTCTACGAAAAATCGGACAGCACTTCCTTTGTTTTTATTAACTTTGCCACCTTTTTCAAGGCCGAATACAATAACCAAACAGCCCCAATTGGCTCACCACAATTTATAAGGTAGTTCAATACAAATGAATAACCAAACAGCCCCAATTGGCTCACCACAAACGATAACAAACTAGTCTAAACTATAATGTCAATTCGGCAATTAGGCAACAATACAAATCGTTTCCAATTCCTTTTTAATCCAAGTGGTTTAGTATAACATGATATCAAGCCGCAATCGATTACAACTACTACAATCCTCAAGTAGGTAAACATGCGACGATTCTAATAAACGACCAAAATTGTAGTTCAATTTCAAAAGGCTAATCATGTCCTTTTCGGTTCTAGGCTTCTACAATCCATGTCACTTATCGAACTTCATAACACAAATCACATGATCACTTATAACTTATCATAACATGAAATCTTCAATTACAAAAGTAAAACGAAGATTATACCTCAATTAGCCCAATTATGATCCAAGATCACAAGTCGCTCCTTAGCAACTTTAGCTCCTCCTTTCGACGTTCCAATCCACTCCAAGCAACCCTTAGAAGCTTATAAAAGACTCATCTTCAAGTTTCAACTTCAAAGTTGAATAACCCTTTAGGTTTTCGCCTTGCGACTAATACGAAAACACCACATTTCCGGGATCTTTTTATTGAGAAACACTTACTATACCCTTAGGTACCTTGGTTTAAAGTGGGGGAATTATTGGACAACAATTGAAAAAAATTTCTTCAAACCCTAGCCCTTGGCCGAGAGCTCCCTCAAGCCTCCCTCAAATTTTCTTGAAAATTTCTAAGTGTTTAGCCTTGTCTTGCACTAGCATACAATATATAACATGATGGAGGGTTAAGATTAGCACAATTGTGTGGCTTGGATAAGTTTCACATGGATCAAGTCTAGGTGGCCTTTGACTTAGTCAACTTTGTCAAGCTTCAAGACTAGCAAGACTTGGTCATTTAATTTATGGTCAAATGACCATTCTAACCATGACAATTTCGTCCATGACCATAAGGGGGGGGGGGGTGACACGTGTCGCCCTTCCGTTCGTCGCAATATTTCGTTTCCGACCAATTCCAAAAATTCTGACAAACTTTCTCGTCTCAAATCTTAACATTGTTGAGTTCTTACGTACGTTCTTATAAACATATCCTGAAATTTCGGGGTGTAACATTCTTCCCCCCTTAGAAACATTCGTCCCCGAATGTTCTCTCGGGAGTCAAACTTAAGATAGCGACATAGTCTCCTTACAACCCCTACGTACCAATAATGCCACACTTGGCCGCATAACAATACTCATACCAAAATATCAACTGAACCCCACGTGTCAACATCGGTTATCTGCATAAAGCTTTTGTGGACTCTAAGCTTACTACAATCTTCCCCGGATAAGCCTCGCCTTATCCATTGCCCGCTGAGTCAAGTCTGGACCAAATAACTGAACCTCGCCTATGTCGAACCATCCGACCGGCGATCTCCACTTTCTTACACAAGGCCTCGCATCGCCACCAAAAGCGAAAAGTGGTATTCGTTATCGCATGAACAAGACAAGAGGCAATTAACCTTCCCGCTATTCACGAATCAAAAACACAGCCCGCAACCTATCCTCGAGTGCTCGGATAGTACGCTCCGCTCAACGCTTGGCCCGAGGGTGTAATGCAACACCGAGACTCACCGTGTCCCTAATCTTTTCAAAACCTCCGAAGTTATCCGCAATCGAGCTCATCTATCTGTAATCATAAGTGTAGGAACTCGTGCGCCTCACAATCTCTCTCGCTATACAAGCTAATATAAACCTCACCAGTAAGTGGTCCCAACAGAAGAACACAATGGTTTCGCCTTTAATTACTATGACCCCTGGAGTCGCACTTCCTCCGAGTACGATGCCACTCGTAACAAGATCCATAATAATTACCTCTCATATCTAGGTTGGGATTTCAATCGTCGCAATAGCCCACTGGGCTTCGTACATAACCATGACCTGCTACTAACTCGACACTAAGCGATAAAGAACTCCGCTATGTCTCTCTTAGGTCATCTTACCCATACATACATCCGAGGCCACGACACGACTTAGTCGGCCCCAAACAATTATAGCAATAAGCATCGCGTGCCTCCCTAGAACCTCGCTGACTAGTCTGCAAAGACCGGTACACGCAATTTATCTCATCTCATAGCACCCCATCCGGTGCTACTCAAACAGCTCTTCTCTCCTGAGAGTCGTAACTCGACATCAGATCATAATCGAATCCTCATACTGCCGCCTCCTTACCTCCCGACAACGGAAGACTCGGCAACCTCTCGGATCTAGACTTCATTAACCTTGAAACAAATAATCGAACCCCAGGCTCGTAATCAAGGATCTCACGCATCATATCCTCGCCTATCCGCCGCCTATCCGCGACTACCCTTAGGTCCACCACAAAGAGTATCTGTAACTGTCTTGGCTTTCCCCTGATGGTATAGGATACCAATATCACAATCCTTGAGTAACTATAACCACCATCGGTGTCGCAAATTCATCGCCTCGGTCTGCGGACATACCGAGGTTTTGTGGTCCGCACAATTATCCACATGAAGTCTGTATATACGTCATGCCCCCAAATCTTCCAGGCATGATTTAACTGCCGCCAGCTCTAAATCGTGAGTGGCGCAATTTCTTCTCCTGCTTCCCTAACTACCGGGAAAACATAGGCTCTATCCTTATCGGGTTGCGTCAGCACACAACCTAGCCCAACACCCAACGTGTTATCATAAAAACCTAACCCTCTAGTCTCACAGGAGGGGTTAGAACTGTAGTCATGGTCAACTCATCTTTCTGTAACTGAAAGCCTTTCTCATTCCTGCGAAATATTCGGGTATCCTTAATCTCACTTATGGTTCCTGTTTCCCTTTCTCTGTTGCAACCCAACTTGGTCACTAAACTTAGATTTGATTCCTTTGCTTGCCTCACGGCTAAGACTTACTGTCAATCACATTTTTGGGGGGGAGGTTTCCGTGATCTCGTCAAGTAGTAACCCGGTTTTCCTTTCCAGCCAGAGCCTATAACTAGGTGTTACCACATTTTCTTATAATGTTCTTACTGCCGATTATCAACTAATGGTCTTTACACTCGTCTGGGGTAATCATGATCCTTGCAACTTACATTAATATCTTTACGATACTTCCTCGACCAATTAGTACGTCGTTCTTAATTACCCCAACACAACACTTTTCCCACGGTTATCTACAATCAGAACCTATGGCATGACGATATCAAGACCTTACTGCCTTATATCCTTCGTCTAACAAATACGGGTACACGCAACCCCATAATTCGTGAAAGCGTTCTTTAATGTGGGGAGAAAACTTATCTCCTTTCTTAAACTTTCTGGAGTCACAACCCTAATCACAGGTCCTCTCGCGTCCAAAGAATTATCTAATCATCACGCCCGCCTTAAAGTAGTGTAGATTTTCAAAACCTACCAAAGATGCCTCGCCTTTCATGCAAAGACACCATACTTATTTATTCATGCCTTGCACATTTTCCTGAAATTATCTGGAAGGTCTGTCACGACCCGATCCCGGGCCCGTGACTGGTGCCTTACCCCGGGCACCCTAGTGATACAACATCAGAGAAAATCAGCGGAAATAAAAACATGAACATGAATTAAGAGACATGATAAATAAACAGGCCAACCAAAACAGTTGCCTTCGATATATACATAAATACCCGAACGGTTATCCTTTTTACGCATCGCCACAACAAGCATTTCATGCACTTAAGAAGTGACAACAACTATGACGGACAGGGCCCCGCCATACCCCGAATGTACAAGAACCTCATGCACTGTGGTAACATACCAAAGATAAGCCTCCAAGGAACGGAGCTTCCAACACGCCGAAATGTGATCCTATGTGGGGATCGGCGGTCGATGTACCTTTACCGCGGCATGAACGCAGCCCTCAAGGAGGTCGATAACAGTACCAAGTATGTGAAATCAGAAATACTATAAATGAAATCATAATAGTCTATATAAAGCGGAGACATGTATGATAACCAAACTACAATTCACAATATAAAAGCGATATGTCAAGTCGTGACTCACGCCTCAAAGTCATCCTCATGCCCGTGGAACTCCTTCCTCACCGCTGCCTAGGTACAAATCATGTGATACATATAATGTGTCTCGCCCATCGTATGGACCCAATATAGAAACGTGGAATACATTCCCTGCTCATCCCATGAACCGTAGTCGAGTGGAATACATTCCGGATGAACCGTAGTCGAGTGAAATACAT
The DNA here is from genome assembly GCA_029844215.1 of Przewalskia tangutica. NCBI lineage: Eukaryota > Viridiplantae > Streptophyta > Magnoliopsida > Solanales > Solanaceae > Przewalskia > Przewalskia tangutica. Next base: position 40,276,358 of record CM056725.1, on the reverse strand, counting down.
TCGGATGAACCTAGGTCGAGTGAAATATATTCCGGATGAACCGTAGTCGAGTGAAATACATTCCGGATGAACCGGTAGTCGAGTGAAATACATTCGGATGAACCAGAGTCGAGTGAAATACATTCGGATGAACCTAGTCGAGTAGAACACGATTTGCACAACAAGGCTATCGCACGTAACATGGTCAAGTTTCATAACAACAAGCATAGGCAAGTTATACACAACTCAAGGTACTTTCATTTTATGTCAAAGTCCGGATTTTAACCCTAAAGTACTACGTACGTTAAATTCCTTTTAAGATCCATTTCTTTTACAAAGGTCACCCGATACCCGTAGTATAAAATTAGAGTGACTAACATTGTTAAGTAAACCAAAATGCTTTCCTTTGTAAAATCAAGTAACAACCTTATTTTCCAAGCGCTCAAGTTTGCCTAATTTCAAATGCTCAAGTTTCTCATTTTAGAAAAGGTTTCGTAGTTCATAGTTTTAATCCTTTAAAACATAATTCTCCTTTAAACGTTTTGAGAAACATATGTCTTATATGTGAGTAGGTTATTCTTGTTTATAATCAATCTTATTAAGCAGCCATGATCTAGGAAATGTAATATCATTTTGTCTCATCTTAGCTTCTATGCAGATGGAGGTTTCACCGGTTTTAATACCATACTTCATTATTCAATACATTTTCCTTTATTAACGCTGCAGTGGTTTGTCGATACTCATTCTGATTTCCGAAATCAGTAAAACATTATTCCTTTTAGAACCAAGTACTCATTACTCACGAATGAGGTTTCACACTTTTAGCAAAATTCATGTCAATACCATTAAGTCAAGTATCTTATCTTTTAAGAATCAGTAAACCATTCTTTTTATCACTCTTAAGACGTTATACCTAACTTCCCATAAAGCTAGTACAACTCTTATGTTTTCAAAGCCAAGTATTAAAGGTCTTTTGAAACACTTCAAGTTCTTTGTTACTACACATCAAACCGTTATAAGTCAAATCGCTTACCCTTTGAAACCACAAAGCATTTTCTTACCTACATAAAGTCATATAACCAACTTCCCATAAAGCCGTTATAACACTTTATGTTTCAAACCAATCAAATACATTAAACACACGTACGCTTCACTGTACTACATAGTGATACACATATCATGCTAGAACAGATAGGAAGAGGTTCACATACCTCGCGACGATTATCGACTAATAGCAAAATGCTCCAAGTACCTCAAACCGCTTCTACCCTAAGCCAAATAGATCACGCCATACGTAGTACTTCAACCTATAGAGGCCACAAGGCGCCTATTAACATCCTAGATCTCAATGTAGAATATTCCGCAGAAAATTGAAGACACTTCCCGCAACAGCGTAAATCTCCTCATCTATCGAGGCCGGCTACCAAGCCAACCAGGGGGGGGGGGTTAACACGTCTAACCGGACGTGTACAATTCTACTACACAGTAATGCTACACAAGTCTACTGTAATACAATCCTATGTAATTACAGTTCAGTTCTCTTCTTTAACTTCAGGCTTAAGTCAAAAGACATTGCCACAATACTATGTTCAGTTCTATTCAATAATCAGTCTATATATAGTATACTTCAACTATATATTACTATAACATGTAATTTCCAATTACAGTAGGGGGAAAAGTTTATTTACCTCGATAAGCCCAAAATTATCCGAGTTTAATGTCGATCCTGAGCAAGGTTTAGCTCCTACTCCGTGCGCTCCATTCGCTCCAAGAAACCCTTAAGTTCTACGCAACTTCTACTTATCACTCAACTACGGTGAAGATTTTTCCTAGGTTTCATTTTGTGGCTAAAGGAAAGTATAATCGTATTTTTCGGGTTTTTCGTATAAAGGGTACTTTGGAAAGTACTACAAGGTATTTGGCTAAAGTATTTTGGGACTAATAACAATACTTGTAGAATACATTTCTACCAAGGGGGGTAGTATTTCGACTAGCACAACTAGGCTAGGGGGTTCTCGCCAGAACCACTAGGCAAGGGGGTGCTCGAGGCCTTCAAGAGGGGAGGGGTGGTGTTTGGACGAGAACAAGGTTGAAGGAGAGGGAGGGATTTTTAACACTTAGAGAAATTTTGGATGAAGAAGTTCATCACCTTAGAGGGGTATTTATAGGTCAAGCAAAGGCCAACCAAGGGCCAAGATGAAGCCAAGTGCAAGGCAAGTGCAAGGCCAAGATTAAGCCATGTGCTACCTTATCCATCTACACAAAATATCCTACCTAACCCTTGATTAAAATTCCAACACAAAAAACGTGCCAAGGGCCTCACTTTGCCGTCCAAGTCCTTCCAATGTGAGGGTGACACATGTCACCCTCCCGTTGGTCCAAAATGTTTTGTCTCTCGGAAAAATCCGCAAAAATTAAAAATGCCATAGCCGGAATTTTCCCTACGAAAGCTGTGGAAACGTTTCGTCGAAAAACGACTCCTATCGGGTGTTGTGTACAAATTTCGAAACTTGCCTAACTTAAGGCTCAAATTATTATACGTACGCCCTCACGTACATACTCTGGAAAATACGGGGTATAACAAGGTCGTGGCCCTGACCGCCACACCAAACCAACTCCAAGTACCTCCAAGGGCATTTAACATAAATTCCTTCAAATTCAATTATTACTACTTTCTGCCTCAATCCACCTCAAATGAACAAATCACACAGACTTATTAAAAACAATTATGTCAAAGAAGGAAGAATAATTCACTGGTTACCACCACTTCTCCTCCTTTCCACTCGATAACCGGCTTATCGAAAAACTGGTACCGAAATCAATCTCTCTCTGTAGTCCACGTTGGCATCACAAGAGGCCAACTAGTCCGTACTCATAATGACCTCAACGTCATTATAACAGCTCGCTAGGTTCGCTAAGGTCCAACGACTGTATCGTTACCGGTAATTATTATCTACTCGCTCAGCTACCACCCATCACTCACGGGTGTGATCACCCCGAAAGGTTCTCATGGATTCAGGCTTTATTTCTTTACACTTGGTTGCTATCTTTTTCACTGGTCGTACTTTTCCCGTACTCCCAAACTTATTTTAGCGTACGTACATAGCCTTCATACTGATCCGGGTCTCCAATCTTTGGAGTTACTAAATTAAACAATACAAGGCCCATTCCGGCTCGCAACTGGTTCCGGTGGAATGCGTCCACGAACCCATAAAACGATTAACTAGACTTGGGCCTTACACCGTGACTCGCCACGTAGATGACTACTACCAACTAATCCCATTTCATTTCAAGCTATGTGGCGACCCTTTAATAGATCCCCAACCCGACTCGGCCGCACTTAACTCTTACCCTGGCCCGACTTAACTTTACTACCCGAGAAGGCCTTATATACCTAAGGTCTCGACGGTTATCACATTCTCAGGCTCGCAATTTCCATGCTCCAAGCCTAACTTATCAGCCCCCCGTAACCGGGTACAAAAAAACTTCTCGTAAAATCATAGCCGTGTTGTCTTGACCACAACAACTATACTTTCTTCGTCCGGATCTCGCCCGTACAATTCCCTTAAGCATACCACGTAGCTTAAGTTGCTAACATAGTCTTCCACTTAGTCTCTTAATTAACTTCTTAAGGGTCCATTACATTCTCACACATCTCATCATCACCTAATTATCTCAAATTAGCACGTAAAACCTTGATGAGAGTTCCTTAACTGCTCATACCTTCCCGGTATTTATTTAGTCTTTACCCAATCCTGGTAATCTAAAATCATCCTAGGCAACACACATGTGACCCCCAAACATAAATCCGTATAGTTGTATGTCACAATACCAACTATACTACAAACATTACCATCCTGGATACGCAATCCACATAATCCTTCCTGGGTCACTGCTGCCTTTCTCGTAGCTGCAAACAATCATAACTTGTTAGGGAAAGACGACCCTAACCATACAGCTCTATCGCACGATCTTAGAGTGAGAAGAATGGAAACCAATCCTAAATGTCCTGCATCCTCCTGATTATAGATGTGGTGCACAACACACCGATAATCAAGACTCTACTAGACACGCCTCAGACACTTTCCGAGGACTAATCGCTCGATACCACTTTTGTCACGACCACCCGGCTCACATCGTGCCCTACACGGCACCCTTTGGCATACATCGAGAATAGCAATGAACATACACAATCGATAAAATACTTAAACATAAAATAACAACAAATAGCCGATAAGGCCACCTTCCGTAACTTATACCAATAAAACAAGACATTTTTTCTTTACAACCCAATCCACTATGTGACTATTGCACTTAAGAATAACAATCAAGCGACGTGGCCCCGCCATACCCCGAATGTACAACAACCGACAATACTGGATAAGCCTCCGAAATGAGGAGCTTCTCAAATGAACAGTGATCCTAAGAGCGAGGATCAAGAACTGCACTTCACTCGCAGATTTAACGCACTCGGAGGTCGACAACATGTACCAAATATGTGAAACTGAAAGTATTGTAATGAAATCATAAGTCTAATAATAAAACTGGAGACATGTATGATACTCAATTAACAGTACAATGTGCCTTACTAACAATGAGAGTAAATAGGTGTATACTTACAATATAAAGTAGGAAGCTCACAATCAAAACAGACCAATTGTCACAGATATCATTAAGCCCTATTCACGACTATTTCACCCGCATAGATCGCGTGGACCCGCATGAGGTATTCCTCGCATGGGACTATTTCACCCGCATAAGCCCTTACGGACTCGCATGAGGTATTCCTCGCATAGGCTGGACCCGCCCGCATGGGACTATTTCACCCGCATAAGCCCTACGGACTCGCATGCGGTATTCTCGTGATATTCGGACCCGCCCGCACGGGACTATTTCACCCGCATAAGCCCTACGGACTCGCATGAGGTATTCCTCGTGATCGTGGGTAGCAAATCCACGGAATATGCAATGCCACAAACCCGAGGAATGACCCGCAATTATTTCGAACTACTAGCACAAATCCGGTTATCACACATAACATAAGCACTACCGGCTTATCATACAATATATAAGCAAGTTAAGCAATCCCCTAACTTCTTATTATTCTGTTTCATATACACTCTCATTTTAGTTTACTTAAGGCACTAACATGTTCTTTATAAAAATCCGGGAATTTAACCCAAAGTACTACGTACTTCTATTCTTTCAAAATGACTCATTTCATTATAAAACTTCCAAGATGCTAATAACCGTAGTATCAAGTTACAATTTCTTTTTCAAGACAAGTCACAATACTTTTAGAAATAAAATTAGGCTTCTAAATCAAGTGACTTCTTCTCTCGTAAAAGCCTTAGGCAATTGATGCCTTTAAATCAAATTGCCTTTCAAATAAATCAAGCCATTTATCTTTTCATAAAGCCAATATAACCAACTCCCCATAAAGTTGTTATATTCACTTTATACCTAAGTCAAGTACAATTTCCTATCCAAGGGACTTATACGCTTACAACGAAACAAGTGTCACATTCTTTAAAACTCTTCAAGTCCCTTAACATGCTTAAATTACTTAAGAGTAAACCATTCTCTTATTAACTTTCCATAAAGCTATTATAACCAACTTCCCATAAAGCCGTTATACTAGCTTTATACATTAGCAACTTACATACTTCTTTTTAACCAAGAGACTTAAACTTTCCAACAAAACAAGTATCAAAATACTTTCAACATACTTAAAGTCTCTTAACTTTTGAAAACCAAGATATCCTTAATAATTAAACAAGTGAGTTAATTCCCTAACTCAAACAACTTGGGCATTCTTAAAATAAGCCAAGGATATCAAATAGACTAGATTGTCAAAATCTTGTACGTCTACCGTACTATACATTTACAACTTAATCATGCTCAAGAGATAAGAAAGTTCCACATACCTCTTCGGTTAAATCCACTTGCTAAGTCCAATAGCCGTACGTAGTATGCCAACCTATAATGACCATAGTATGTCTATTAACTTCTAGTTTCAAACGTAGAATATTCCAAGTGCAAGTCACTAAATTCTACGAAAAATCGGACAGCACTTCCTTTGTTTTTACTAACTTTGCCATCTTTTTCAAGGCCGAATACAATAACCAAACAACCCCAATTGGCTCACCACAATTTATAAGGTAGTTCAATACAAATGAATAACCAAACAGCCCCAATTGGCTCACCACAAACGATAACAAACTAGTCTAAACTATAATGTCAATTCGGCAATTAGGCAACAATACAAATCGTTTCCAATTCCTTTTTAATCCAAGTGGTTTAGTATAACATGATATCAAGCCGCAATCGACATAACTACTACAATCCTCAAGTAGGTAAACATGCGATGATTCTAATAAGCGACCAAAATTGTATTTCAATTTCAAAAGGCTAATCATGCCCTTTCTGGTTCTAGGCTTCTACAATCCATGTCACTTATCAAACTTCATAACACAAATCACATGATCACTTATAACTTATCATAACATGAAATCTTCAATTACAAAAGTAAAACGAAGATTATACCTCAATTAGCCCAATTATGATCCAAGATCACAAGTCGCTCCTTAGCAATTTTAGCTCCTCCTTTCGACGTTCCAATCCACTCCAAGCAACCCTTAGAAGCTTATAAAAGACTCATCTTCAAGTTTCAACTTCAAAGTTGAATAACCCTTTAGGTTTTCGCCTTGCGACTAATACGAAAACACCACATTTCCGGGATCTTTTTATTGAGAAACACTTACTATACCCTTAGGTACCTTGGGTTAAAGTGGGGAATTATTGACAACAATTGAAAAATTTCTTCAAACCCTAGCCCTTGGCCGAGAGCTCCCTCAAGCCTCCCTCAAATTTTCTTGAAAATTTCTAAGTGTTTAGCCTTGTCTTGCACTAGCATACAATATATAACATGATGGAGGGTTAAGATTAGCACAATTGTGTGGCTTGGATAAGTTTCACATGGATCAAGTCTAGGTGGCCTTTGACTTAGTCAACTTTGTCAAGCTTCAAGACTAGCAAGACTTGGTCATTTAATTTATGGTCAAATGACCATTCTAACCATGACAATTTCGTCCATGACCATAAGGGGGGGGTGACACGTGTCGCCCTCCCGTTCGTCGCAATATTTCGTTTCCGACCAATTCCAAAAATTCCGACAAACTTTCTCGTCTCAAATCTTAACATTGTTGAGTTCTTACGTACGTTCTTATAAACATATCCTGAAATTCCGGGGTGTAACACCACTGTAGCTATTAATAACTCAAAAGACATTATTAATCTATTATCTACCGAAGATATACACATATATAAAAAGGATTTTAATTTCCTACACATAGGATTGGTATAAATTGCAGTTAAACCTTTGTATCGTTTGGGTTTAAATACCTTCATCTGTCTCTTACTAAGAGATGTCAGGCTTTTAAACTTTGATGATTCCTTAATTGGGGTCTTACAAAGTAACCTAGCCAAGGGACCAGTTTATTTTAACTGTTACCCAAATTTTTCAGTTGATATATATGATCAAAACGTTATGGACACCCTAACGTTAAATATTAAAACAAAAAATATGAATAGCAAAATAAATACGAGAAATTGCTATAATATACAGAGTCTATTACAGGCTAATATTCAAAATTAAGGCACTAACATGTCATTAAAAATCCGGGAATTTAACCCAATACTATGTACTTCCATTCTTTTCAAAAGACTCTTTGTCATATAAAACCCCAAGATACTAACACTCGTAGTATCAAGGCATGTCTACATTTCAAACAAGTCACTACATTTTTAGAAATACATCTCTAGGCTTCTAAATCAAGTGACCCTTACTTTAAAACGTTAAGCAATTGGTACCTTTAAATCAAATTGCCCTTCTTTATTTCAAGTCATTTCTTTGTTTACATTACTAGAGAAAACCATTCTTTTAACCTTCCATAAAGTTGTTATAACCAACTTTCCATAAAGTCGTTATAACACTTTATGTCATGGACAAATTCATTCCTTTTATAACTGTCACGCCACGAACCCCGGGCCCGTGACTAGTGCCCTACCTGGGCACCCTTTTACTTAACTGACACAAGTAAACTGTGGAACTAAACAACACCTCATTTAAAAAAAAAAACCAATGAACATTCAAGGGCAAAGCCGACAAGGCCGCCATATAATATACATAATCAATAGACACTACACTGTACACGATTCCAATCCCACATATGAATATAAACCTCTAAGAGTTATACTGAAATATGACGGGACAAGGCCCCGCCGTACCCAAAACTGTACAAAGCCTGTACTGAAGGATCTATACCAAAATGATAAACTCCTGAACAGATGGAGCTATCCAAAAACTCGGAGCAGGGTCCTACACCTACAGATCACCAAATCACAGACCTAAACTGCAGATGAACGCACTTCCGGGCGAGGTCTGAAGAATGTACCAAGTATGTGAAACAGTAAGTACTGTAACTAAATCATAACAGTCTATACAAAACAGGAGACATGTATGATAGCCAACCTACAGTACACAATACATAAGCAGTCATATCAAGTCAGGGACGCATGCCCTCAAAGTCATTACTCAAATATAACCATGGGTCTCACGCCCATAACATCAATCATGCCCGTGGAATCCTTCCTCACTGCCGACAATCCATGATATAATATAACATCAATAAGCACATTGAACCTTGCAATGATGAGAGTAATGCAATCCTTTTTACCTTTTTAAGTTATACTTATTAACAATGAGACCAACTGTTCCACTTTAAGTCATACACACACTGCACCCTTTAATTAATGAAATCACTACCGTTTCAAAACATGAAGGCTGTGCCAGTGCCAGGGTCAACCACCCTCTATGTTATAATGCAACCTATCATAGGACTATTTCACCAGCTTAGGTCATGTGGACCCGCAATGAGTCATCGGTAGACGATACTCACATCACGGATAGCTAATCCATGGCTTATATATATATCCCGGGAATTTAACACGCCCGAGTCAAATACCGACCCGCCGTGAGTGTGTACCACTCACCCCCATGGGGAGCTAACCCATGGTATCCTTGAAACAAGTTGTCAGCCCTTTATGGAGGGACGCGGAGATGTGGAAATATGACACTTGCACGAATGTCTATATGAGCAACCCATATGCAAGCAAACCAAGACAATACCATGCCTTTCACACCAAGAAAATACCATGCCTTTCCTTTTTATATAAACCAAGACAATACCATGCCTTTACAAACCAAGACAATTCCATGCCTTTACAAACCAAGACAATTACCATGCCTTCTTTTTACATAAACCAAGACAATACCATGCCTTTCCTTTTTACATAAACCAAGACAATACCATGCCTTTACAAACCAAGACAATTACCATGCCTTCTTTTTACATAAACCAAGAGAAATCCTTATTTAAGCAAGCCAAAGTACTTATCAAGGCACACATAGAATAATTCTCATTTAAACAAGCCAAAGTACTATCAAGGCACAAATTGAAAAATTCTCATTTAAACAAGCCAAAGTACTATCAAGGCACAAATGGAAAAATTCTCATTTAAACAAGCCAAAGTACTACGTACGTACATTCTTTTCAAAAGACTCCTTTTTATGTAAAACCCCAAGATACTAACACCCGTAGTATCAAGGCGTGTCTATTTTTCAAAGTAAGTTACTACACTTTTAGAAACTCATTTCAAATCTTGAAACCAAGTAACTTCAAATTTTCACAATCTAGGCAAGTCATGCCTACCAATCAAAATAGACAACTCTCTTAACCTTCTATAAAGCCGTTATAACCAACTTCTCATAAAGCCGTTATAACCCTTTATGGTTTTAGACCAATTCATTCTTTTTATAACCAAGAGACTTATACTTTTAAAACCAAGTATCATATACTTTAGAAATCAAGTTACATAACTTTCAAAATACTTCAAGTCTCTTAACTTTAAATCATGTCATTTCTCCTCTTTTAAAATTAATTAAGTAAATCACTCCTTTGACTCCCCTAAAGTCATTATAACAACCTTTAGGTTTTGGAACTAAGGAACTAGCCAAAAGATTTGGAAACCACTTCCCTTTCAAGACTCTATATACTTTAAGTAAAATACTTTCACTTTTGAAAATCCAAACTTCATTAAGGTAATGGACTATAACAACTTACAATTTAATCATCCAAAGTACAATCAAGGAAGTATATAGAACAACTTCTATATTAGGCAATCCAAGTACAATCAAGGAATGGATCATTTAAGGAGTAGGACTTACTTACTTTACCATAAGGAATCATGCTAGAAGAAGAGGAGATGGTTCACATACCTTTTCGGCTTAATCCACAAGCTATGTCGAATACGCCGCACGTAGAAGTGTCAACCTATAATGGCCACAACACGACTATCAATTTCTAGTTTCTAACGTAGAATAATACTAAGTATACGGTCTCTTATTCTACGGAAAATCGGGCAGCACCTCCTTTGTTTCTACATACTTTTCCACCTTTTTCAAGGCCCGATAATCAATAACCAACATGCCACATTTAAGGCTTAATACATCAACCAATCAAAGGGGAATACACGTCTTACAATACGTGTAAAATTCTGCCCCACAATTCATATGAAGTAGTTTAATATCCAAAGACATTCTCGGCTAACATGTACAACACAAAGTCCTTTCCAATTCTTTTTCAATCCAAGTTCTTAGGTCTAACATGTTATACAGTCATAAACAACTTTAACAACTATAATTCCTTCTTTATATAACATGCGACGACTAAACTAATAATCCAATTGAATTGAAATCTTAAAGGCTAAACATACTAGTTTTCGGATTAGGTTCCAATAGCCAATATACTTATCAAACTTCATACTATATACATCATGCTTGCTAATATCCATAGCTACAACAATAAGTAATCTTAATTACTAAAACGACAAGTTTGTTACCTTTATAAGCCCTTATAATTTCCAAGATTCAAAGTCGCTCCTTAGCAATTCTTAGCTCCTTTCCTTTCCGCTCCAATCCGCTATTTGAAGCCTTTAGAAGTTCACAACCAAATTCTCTTCCATTTCCAATCCAAAACTATGAAAACGACTTAGGTTTTCGCCTTGCGACTAACGTGAAAACGTCGTTTTTCCGAAATCTTTCTATTAAGATATCCTTACAATACCCTTAGGGACCGTGGGTTAAAATCTTGTGAATAAAGAACCACAAACTAAAATTTTTTGTGTGGGTTCATGGCCAAACCCGAGAGCAACTATGAAGAACAAGAAATGTTGTGATTTTTTTCTAAGTGTTGGAGACTTAGTCTTGCACTAGTGTAGTATTTATAACACAATGGAAGGCTTAGATCACAACCCTTGTGTGGTTTGGATGGAGGAGATTAAATAATTAGTCAAGTGGACAAGTTGACTTGGTCAATTTTCTCAAGCTTTGAAGACTTGTTCATCCATAATGGTCAATGACCATTTTAACCTTGTCCCATTTTGCCCAAGACCATGTGGGGGGGGGGGGGGGGTGGTTCCACGTGTCATCCTCCCATTCGTCCATAAAATTTCGTAACCCTCGTGAGCCTCACAAAACGTAAAATTCCTCGGGTGGGCGCCACGTGACCAAATCCGTAAAAAAATAAATTTCCATAATGTTAATAAGTTCCATACTCTTCAAATAATGCATTTTGAGAATCTAATTCTCCTCAACGAACATTTTTCCTTTCCGACGTTCAGAAGATTTTTCGTCAGAAAAACAATTCTTCCTTTCGTACCAATTTCTCAAGTCTTGTGTTCTCGCGTCTATTCTCTTATACATGTCCTGGACTTACGGGGTGTAACATTCTTCCCCCCTTAGAAACATTTGTCCCCGAATGTTCTTAGTCGGTTGTCAAGCTATACAAACTCCGGCACAGTCTTTATACTATGCCTATCAATCAATACTCCACAAGACCAACGATGCCACACATGGACACCATATAACATACGTAAACATATCAATGGACCTTCCATTCGCGGTCCCTTCTCACAAAATTCGAAGGTTACAGTCTTCAAAAACGGGATCCTTAGAAGTTCCTTTCTTTTTTTTTTCCGCATAAAGGGATGGCCCTGTCGTATTCTAAGTCATGGGACTAACACTACCTGAATCCTTCAGTCGAACTCCTACTCAGCTAACTGATGTGTTTCCCCCATGTTACTTCCCTTCTCTGTCTCACTTAGTCACCAAACTAGTTGGGACATGAATCTATAATCTGCCTAACTTAGTTTACCAACCGGTGTAAACTCTAATACTAGTGGCATCTCAATCACGAGAACCTATGGACAGTGTTACTGAACCTAAGGCGTGTGTATCATCACAGTTAACCTCCACTCATGGCCTAAAAGAAATTTTCTCTACGCACTTTCATTACTCATAACTATAATCACTATAGTTCTTTTAACCCTTGTTTCTTCCTTTCTTACTTATCATACTTTCTCGTACTTCCAAACTTATTTTAGTACACGTACAAAATCTCAAATATTGTTTCTATTCTCCAATCCTAGGAGTTACTATCCAAACTTGGCCATTATGCAACTTGCATTCCCGTTAAGGCTCTTCTCGGCCCTTACGCCCTGGTTCTGGTGGAATGCGTCCACGAACCCGTAAACGATTAACTAGACTTGGGCTTTGCATCCTCGTGACCCTATCACATAGAGGGACCATATCCAACTGACATCATCCTATTCCATACTACCGGATGACCCGAAATAAGTTCATAACCCGACCCATCGTCACACTTAACTTCTCATTCTTAGTCTGAAATAAATTTCTCTCTTATCTCAAGGTACTTCTCACCCTATCCCCTATTCACTAGAGGTTTGTCACATAGGCCCAAGTATTTCTACTGTACATCCTTCCCTATCGGTCTTACACTGTTATGGGGTAATTACAACTTGTGAACCCTACACAACTATATTCTCAGTTCACTTTATCATTCTTGTCAACATTCTTAACTTTTCACTTTACTAATCATAGTATCTCTATCTCTGGTTGTGCTATCAAGTTACAACTACTAGCAACAAGGGAAAACATATACGCTAGGGCAAAATCTGAATCTATCAATGCACGTATGATTCAAAAGAATCGAAATATACCTGTAACCCCATGCGATGTTGCTTCTCCGATCCTCGCCAAGAACCACGTCATCTATGCGGTTTGAAGGACCGCCAGAATCAGAACTCCACTCGACCTCTACCATGGCCGATCGACATCCAACACCCCGCTTGGGGACGATAATCGCGAGGAAAGAGAATCAACCATCGGCCTCATAGGCTGAGCCACCTCACCAGTGTTATTTCTAGAAGGACATACCCTCAGTATATGGCCCGGACGACCACAATAAATACAAACACCTCTGTCATAACGGCATTTCCCCATATGACGCTTACTACATCGGAAACACTGAGGAATAAGTGGCCTCGACTGAGAAAATCCTCTGCTCCTCTGAGAACCTCGACCCCTGGAGCTTGGACCGACTCCTAAATACCTTGTGGGGTCCAATCTCCCACCTGTGATCTGCGGGGGTATGTACTGGGTAGGCTGGGATGAATATATCACTCGTTGCTGAGGCTGCTCGTCCAAAAATTCACCGGGATAACCAACCGGTCTAGCCCTCTTACGATGATCTCCGCGTTGGCCCTCTACCCTCTGTACACCTGTCTGTACTGGCCGAATAACTTCCTGCTGGTGAAACTGTAGCACCGCCGTCTTGGTCAATAACATAACTGCTTCCCTTATGACCCTATATTCTTCTCCTAACCGAGAAACTGGAGGCTCTGGTGTTGGGGCCTCAAAACCTGGCGCAGGTTAACTCGCCGATCGCAAGACAATATCCAGATACCTGTGGCACGAGCCCTATCAACTCTCTCGAGTTTGACCGTAGCTCCTGCCATCGATTTGCTCTTCTTCGGGCATCAAGGTCTCTTTGGAGGCATAGTTGTAACACAATAATACGTTAGAGAGGAATTATCTTAATAACACAGCTCTATGGAACGATCTCAGAGTGGGAAGAAAAGAAACCAACTCCTAAATGTCCTGTAGCCTCCTGTTTATGGGTGTGGCGCGCAACACACCGATAATCAAGACTCTACTAGACACGGTCTATAGACATTCCGAGGACTGACTGCTTTGATACCACTCTGTCACGCCCCGAACCCCGCGCCCGTGACTAGTGCCCTACCTGGGCACCCTTTTACTTAACTGACACAAGTAAACTGCGGAACTAAACAACACCTCATTTTTTTTTAAAAAAAAACCAATGAACATGCAAGGGCAAAGCCGACAAGGCCGCCATATAATATACATAATCAACAGAAACTACACTGTACATGAGTCCAATCCCACATATGAATACAGACCTCTAAGAGTTATACTGAAATATGACGGGACAAGGCCCCTGCATCCAAACTGCATAAATCTCGCATCAAGGATCTATACCAAAACGATAAACTCCTAAACAGATGGAGCTATCCAAAAACTCGGAGCAGGGTCATACACCTGCAGATCACCAAACTGCGTACCTAAACCTGCGGCATGAACGCAGCCCCCCGAAGGAGGTCAATACGAAGAATGTACCAAGTATGTGAAACAGTAAGTACTGCAACTAAATCATAACAGTCTATACAAAACATGAGACATGTATGATAGCCAACCTACAATATATAATACATAAGCAGTCATATCAAGTCAGGGATGCATGCCCTCAAAGTCATTACTCAAATATAACCATGGGTCTCACGCCCATAACATCAATCATGCCCGTGGAATTCTTCCTCACTGCCGACAATCCATGATATAATATAACATCAATAAGCACATTGAACCTTGCAATCATGAGAGTAATGCAATCCTTTTTACCTTTTTAAGTTATACTTTTTAACAATGAGACCAACTATTCCACTTTAAGTCATACACACACTACACCCTTTCATTAATGAAATCACTACCGTTTCAAAACATGAAGGTCGTGCCAGTGCCAGGGTCAACCACCCTCTGTGTAATAATGCAACCTATCATAGGAATATTTTACCCGCAAGGGACTATTTCACCAGCTTAGGCCATGTGGACCCACAATGAGTCATCGGTAAATGATACTCGCATCACGAATAGCTAATCCATGGCTTATATATATATCCCGGGAATTTAACCCGCCCGAGTCAAATACCGACCCGTCGTGAGTGTGTACCACTCACTCCTATGGGGAGCTAACCCATGGTATCCTTGAAACAAGTTGTCGGCCCTTTATGGAGGAACGCGGAGATGTGGAAATATGAAACTTGCACCAATGTCTATATGAGCAACCCATATGCAAGCAAACCAAGACAATACCATGCCTTTCACACCAAGACAATACCATGCCTTTCCTTTTTACATAAACCAAGACAATACCATGCCTTTACAAACCAAGACAATTACCATGCCTTCTTTTTACATAAACCAAGACAATACCATGCCTTTCCTTTTTACATAAAGCAAGACAATACCATGCCTTTACAAACCAAGACAATTACCATGCCTTCTTTTTACATAAACCAAGAGAAATCCTTATTTAAGAAAGCCAAAGTACTTATCAAGGCACACATAGAATAATTCTCATTTAAACAAGCCAAAGTACTATCAAGGCATAAATAGAAAAATTCTCATTTAAACAATCCAAAGTACTATCAAGGCACAAATGGAAAAATTCTCATTTAAACAAGACAAAGTACTACGTACGTACATTCTTTTCAAAAGACTCATTTTTATGTAAAACCCCAAGATACTAACACCCGTAGTATCAAGGCATGTCTATTTTTCAAAATAAGTTACTACACTTTTTAGAAATTCATTTCAAGGCTTTGAAACCAAGTAACTTCAATTTACACAATCTAGGCAAGTCATGCCTACCAATCAAAATAGACAACTCTCTTAACCTTCCATAAAGCCGTTATAACCAACTTCCCATAAAGCCGTTATAACCCTTTATGGTTTTAGACCAATTCATTCTTTTTATAACCAAGATACTTATACTTTTAAAACCAAGTATCATATACTTTAGAAATCAAGTTACATAACTTTCAAAATACTTCAAGTCTCTTAACTTTAAATCATGTCATTTCTCCTCTTTTTAAATCAATTAAGTAAATCACTCATTTGACTCCCCTAAAGTCATTATAACAACCTTTAGGTTTTGGAACTAAGGCACTAGCCAAAAGATTTGGAAACCACTTCCCTTTCAAGACTCTATGTACTTTAAGTAAAATACTTTCACTTTTGAAAATCCAAACTTCATGAAGGTAATGGACTATAACAACTTACAATTTAATCATCCAAAGTACAATCAAGGAAGTATATAGAACAACTTCTATATTAGGCAATCCAAGTACAATCAAGGAATGGATCATTTAAGGAGTAGGACTTACTTACTTTACCATAAGGAATCATGCTAGAAGAAGAGGCGATGGTTCACATACCTTTTCGGCTTAATCCACAAGCTAAGTCGAATACGCCGCACATAGAAGTGTCAACCTATAATGGCCACAACACGACTATCAATTTCTAGTTTCTAATGTAGAATAATACTAAGTATACGGTCTCTTATTCTACGGAAAATCGGGCAGCACCTCTTTTGTTTCTACATACTTTTCCACCTTTTTCAAGGCCCGATAATCAATAACCAACATGCCACATTTAAGGCTCAATACATCAACCAATCAAAGGGGATTACACGCCTTACAATACGTGTAAAATTCTGCCCCACAATTCATACGAAGTAATTTAATATCCAAAGACATTCTCGGCTAACATGTACAACACAAAGTCCTTTTCCAATTCTTTTTCAATCCAAGTTCTTAGGTCTAACATGTTATATAGTCATAAACAACTTTAACAACTATAATTCCTTCTTTATATAACATTCGACGACTAAACTAATAATCAAATTGAATTGAAATCTTAAAGGCTAAACATACTAGTTTTCAGATTAGGGTTCCAATAGCCAATATACTTATTAAACTTCATACTATATACCTCATGCTTGCTAATATCCATAGCTACAACAATAAGTAATCTTAATTACTAAAACGACAAGTTTGTTACCTTTATAAGCCCTTATAATTTCCAAGATTCAAAGTCGCTCCTTAGCAATTCTTATCTCATTTCCTTTCCGCTCCAATCCGCTATTTGAATCCTTTAGAAGTTCACAACCAACTTCTCTTCCATTTCCAATCCAAAACTATGAAAATGACTTAGGTTTTCGCCTTGCGACTAACGTGAAAACGTCGTTTTTCCGAAATCTTTCTATTGAGATATCCTTACAATACCCTTAGGGACCTTGGGTTAAAGTATTGTGAATAAAGAACCACAAACTAAATTTTTTTGTGTGGGTTCATGGCCAAACCCGAGAGCAACTATGAAGAACAATAAATGTTGTGATTTTTTTCTAAGTGTTGGAGACTTAGTCTTGCACTAGTGTAGTATTTATAACACAATGGAGGGCTTAGATCACAACACTTGTGTGGTTTGGATGGAGGAGATTAAATAATTAGCCAAGTGGACAAGTTGACTTGGTCAATTTTCTCAAGCTTTGAAGACTTGTTCATCCATAATGGTCAATGACCATTTTAACCTTGTCCCATTTCGCCCAAGACCATGTGGGGCTGTCACGACCCTACCGGGCCGCGGCGGTGCCACTACAGGCACCCTTTCAGGTATACATCAGAGAATAGCAGCGGAACATACACAACTCTTAAAATAACGATCATACTTAGACAGTAGACATCAACCGGCTAGCCGATAAGGCCGCCTTTCGTAACATATACATAATACAAAATTAAAAATAGTATATCTTTGTTCTTACAAACCCAATCCACAAATGTGACTACAGACCTCTAAGAATAACAACTTTGGCGGGACAGGGCCCCGCCATACCCCTGAATGTACAACAACCGACAATACCAGAGATAAGCCTCCGGAATAAAGGAGCTTCTCAACAGCTGAACAGTGATCCTAAGAGTGAGGATCAACAACCTATACTCTACCTGCGGCATGAACGCAGCCCCCCCGAAGGAGGTCAGTACAACATGTACCAAATATGTGAAACTGAAAGTACTGTAGTGAAATCATAAGTCTAAAATAAAACCGGAGACATGTATGATAACTCATATAACAGTACACTGTGCCTTACTAACAATGAGAGTAAACAAGAGTATAAACTTTATTGCATAAAAATAGGAGGCTCATGATCAAAACAGGGTCCCTCGCCCGTAGTATCATTGAGCAATCTTACTCCTGGGACTATTTCACCCGCATAGGTCCTGTGGACCCGCATGAGGTCATCCGCCTCGCATGGGACTATTTCACCCGCATAGGTCGTGTAGACCCGCATGAGATATTCCTCGCATAGGACTGTTCCACCCCGCATGGGACTATTTCACCCGCATAAACCCTTTCAGACCCGCATGAGGTATTCCTCGCATCATGGGTAGCAAATCCACGGAATATGCAAATGTCACAAACCCGGGGAATGACCCCGTAATGAATAATATATCACTAGCACAAATCGACTATCATACATAACATAAGCACTACCGACTTACCATACATAACATAAGCACTACCGGCTTATCATTCATAACATAAGCACTACCGACTTACCATACATAACATAAGCACTACCGGCTTATCATTCATAACATAAGCACTACTGGCTTATCATTCATAACATAAGCAAGTTAATAAATTCCCTAACTTCTTATTAGTCTTATATATGTACACTCTCATTTTAGTTTACTTAAGGCACTAACATGTCATTATAAAAATCCGGGAATCTAACCCAAAGTACTACGTACTTCTACTCTTTTAAAAATGACTCTTTTTCATACAAAACTTCCAAGATACTAATAATCGTAGTATCAAGTCATAACTACATTTTTAGACAAGTCACAATACCTTTTAGAAATGCATTTTCAGGCTTCTAAATCAAGTGACTTCTTTCGTTTAAAAACCTTAAGCAATTGATGCCTTTAAATCAATTTGCCTTTCTTTATTTCAAGTCATTTATCATACTTATATTACTTAGAGTAAACCACACTTTTTAACTTTACATAAAGCAATTATAACCAACTTCCCATAAAGTCGTTATACTAGCTTTATACCTTAGATACTTACATTCTTCTTTATAACCAAGAGACTTAAACTTTCCAACAAAATAAGTATAAAAATACTTTCAACATACTTAAAGTCACTTAACTTTTAAAAACCAAGATATCCTTAATATTTTTTGTTATACCCCGTATTTCCAGAATATGTACGTAAGGGCGTACGTACAAAGTTTAAGCCTTAAGTAGGCAAAGGGACGAAATTTGTGCACAACTAGCGAAAAGAATTGTTTTCCGACGAAACATTTTTAGGACCTTGCGAAGGGAAAATTACGATTGCGACATTTATAATTTTTACAGATTTTTCCGAGAGACGAGATATTTTGGACCAACGAGAGGGCGACATGTGTCACCCTCAAGTTGGCGGAAATGGTGGCCGAATTCATTGGCACGTTTTTTCCATTTTTGTTGCCTAAAACATTTGGTCAATGTTTGCTAGATATTTGTGTGGTAGATGGATAAGGTGGGACCCACACAACACTTGTCCAAATCTACACCCTCCACTTGCCCTCCACTTGCCTTAATCTTGGCCATTGAAAGTCCCATAAATACCCCTCTTGAGTTGAAGACTTCTTCATCCACTCCACATTTTCTAAGTCTTGAAAATCCCTCTCCCCCTTAGTGTAGCTCTCGTCCAAGAGCACCCTCCTCGAGAAGGCCCTCACGAAAGTACCCCTCTTGAGTGTTGTTCTCGTGAAACACCCCCCCCCCTTGGTAGAAAAGTATTCTCCAAGTATTGTTACTATACCAAAATACCTTGGCCCAAATACCTTGTAGTATTCCAAGGTTACCCCTATACTAAAAGCACAGAAATACTATTATACTTCCCTTCAATCACAAAGCGAAACCCTAAGGAAAAATCTTCATAATTGATTGAAGTATTAAGAAGAAGTTGCGTAGAACTTCTAAGGGTTGTTTGGAGCGGGTTGGAGCGCCCAGAGTAGGAGCTAAACGTTGCTCAGGATCGACATTAAATCTTGGATAATTTTGGGCTTATCGAGGTAAATACTCTTGTCCTTCATTGTAATTGGAAATTACATCGTAGTTGTATAGAAATGAGTATAAGATATATAGAAGGATGGTATAAGAGAAGAGAATTGAATTGAAATCACATCGTAAGAATATTAAAGAAGAAGATTGAATCAGATTTACATAGGATTGTATTCTGATGAGACTTGTGTAGTTTAACGGGTAGGGAAGTCTGCCCGATTTTCCGTAGAATAGAGAACCCTCCGCTTAGAATATTCTCTGAGTAGTCTAGACGTTGATAGGCGTATATGGCCTTTATAGGTTGAAAGTTCTGCGAGTAGCATGTTCTACTTGAAAGGTGGACAAGACTAGCCGGGTTATAGCGGTGGAGCGTTTTGCTATTTGTCGATAATCGTCGCGAGGTATGTGATTCTTCCTATCCTCTTGAGCATGATATTTTAAAAGAATATATATAGTACGGTAGACGTACGTGTGTTAACTGAACGTGGTTTTACTGCAATGTCTTCTGACTTGAGTCTAAATAATAAGAATCTTGAAGTATTTCAAAAGAATTAAGAATCGTTTTTGAAAGAAGAGTAATACTTGGTTTTAAAAGCTTGAGAGTTATACTAGCTTTATGGAAAGTTAGGTATAACGACTTAAGAGAGATAAAAGGAACGGTTTACTTAATTGTTTATGAACGCCTTATATTGATTTCGGAAACGAGAATAAGTATCGAACAAACCACTGCAGCGCTAATAAAGGGAAATGTATTGACTAATTAAGTATTATTAAAACCAGTAGAAACCTCCATCTGCATAGAAGCTAAGATGAGACAAAATGATATTACATTTCCTAGATCGTGGCTGCTTTAATAAGATTGTTATGAACAAGAATAACCTACTCACACATAAGGCGTATGTTTCTCAAATTGTTTTAAAAGAGAATTATATTATTAAGTGATTAAGACTATGAACTACGAAACCTTTCGAAAATAAGAGACTTGAGTATTTGAACATAGGCAAACTTGAACTTTTGGAAAAGAAGGTTGTTACTTGTCTTTAAAAAGGGAAATTATTTTGGTTTACTTAAAAAGATAGTCACTCTATTTTTGATACTACGGGTATCGTGTGACTTTTGTGAAAAAGCAGATCTTTTAAAGAATTAATGTACGTAGTACCTTGGGGTTAAAACCCGAACTTGTTGACATAAAATAGAAAGTACCTTGTGTGAATAACTTGACTATGTTTGGTTTGTGATAGCCTTGTAATACTTTCTTGATTGGTTTGATAAGTAAACATGTTATGATGCTACGTATGTTCGTATCTTGTAACGTTTGTGTAAGAGGTTATTCTTATTGTGCTTATGTTGTTTAACGATAAGCCGTTATGTTAGTATTATATCACTCACCTCTTGACATGATATACCGGGGGTTAAGCTGCCCCCCGATGCGAGGTACACCTCAGGCAGTCTGTGTGACTATGATTCGAGAATACCTCATGCGGGTCCAGGGGGCCTATGCGGAGCTACGAGAGTTCCAGGTTAGTGTGCGGTCTATGTGGCCATGCGGTCTATGTGGCCATGCGGACTACGAGTCCAGGACGATGCCGAGGAGTAGCTACCCTCGATGCGGGGAATACCTCATGCGGGCCTATGTGTGTGGCCTATGCGGAGCTGCGGGAAGTTCCAGGATTAGACGCGCACATTGATACTGCGGGCGAGTGGCCAGCTTCGATCATGTGGCGGTCTAGAAAGACCTCGTGATACAGTTTATGGCATTGTTGGTACTGTGGGTTTTAGTAGTCGGCTATGCCTTCATACTTACCCCGTACGGTTTTATTATGACACAGGTGGGACCTGGTGTTCATGTGTATTCCTTGGTGTTTTTATATCATGGACTGCCGGCAGTGAGGAAGGAATTCCACGGGCATGATTGATATTGTGGGCATGAGACCCATGGTTATATTTGAGTGATGACTTTAAGGGCGTGAGTCACTGACTTGACATATCGCTACATATGTGTATCTTGAATTGGTTATCATATATGTCTTCTGTTTTATATAGACTATTATGATTTCATTTCTGATATTTTGATTTCACATACTTGGTACTGTTATCGACCTCCTGGGCTGCGTTCATGCCGCAGTAGAGGTACACCATGTTGATCCTCGCTCATGGGTCATTCAGCGTTTGGGAAGCTCCGTTTCTCCCGAGGCTTATCGGTGGTATAGTCCCTGCCGTTGTAGGTACTTACATACAGGGTATGGCGAACCTGTCGTCATTATGGTTATAACATTCTTAGAGGTGCAGAAATCTTTGTTGTGGCGAGTTTGTAAAAAGGGATGTAACTGTTCGGATTCAAGTTTTTATATATATATATATGCCGAAAGGCAACTTTTCTCAGATAAACTGTTTCTCACTTCATATTATTTCATGTCTTGTTTTATATTCCGCTGATTACTCTGATGTATGTCTACTTGTGTTACACCCCGTAGTTCCAGAGTATGTATATGAGGACGTACGTACGAGAATACGACATTAAGATTGGAAAGGAAGAAAGATGTGATTTTTCGACGGAAAAGTTTCCGGATTTTGTGAAGGAAAAAGGTTCATTAATGGGAATTGGATTCCCAGTTTTGGTATTCGGACTTTTTGGAATATTTGAGAATTATGGAATTTTATTTCCGAAAATGGTCACGTGGGGCCCACGGGAGAATTTACGGTCTTGTGGGGCCCACTTTATTTTCGGATTTTTGGCATTACGGGTATCTTCGGAAGATGAAATATTTTGGACGAGTAGGGGGGCGACACATGTCACCCCCATGTGGCCAAGTGGCCGAATTGATGAGGGACACATGGCTTGGACGTTTTAGGGGACAAGTGGCAAGCCACTTGTCCCATTTTTGTGGTAGGCAAATGGTTGGTAAACTACCCACCCACATGGCCCGATCTTGACCACACACTTGCATAGATCTTGACCCTTGATTCTTCTATATATACCCCCTTAGTTGAAGACTTCATATCATCCACACTTAAGTCTTCCAAGGCAAAATACTCCCTCCCTTTAAAATTGTTCTCGTCCCCCTCCCACTTTGTGTAGAGAAATACCTTAAGTATTGTTGTATAAATCCCAAATACCTTGGCCTAGTATCCCTAGTAGTATTCCAAAGTTATTTCAATACTAGGAGCCCGGAAATACTACTTTATTCCAATAGTCGCAAAATGAAGCCCTAGAAAAATCTTCATAGCTTAGATGAGGTGTTAAGAGAAGTTGTTTAGAAACTTCTAAGGGTTGCTTGGAGCGGGTTGGAGCGTCAGGAGTTGGAGCTAAACGTTGCTCATGATCGACTTATAAACTTGGATAATTTTGGGCTTATCGAGGTAATGATCTATATCCCCCTATTATAATTGGAAATTACATGTTGTAGTAATTAATAATTGAGTATAAGGTATATTGGAAGTATAATTATGAAGAATTGAACTGTATTTACATTGGGTGTATTCTGATGAGACTTGTAGTATTATTGTGGGGCAGTGTTGTACACGTCCGGTTAGACGTGTAACTCCACTTAGGAGTTGTTGGCTTGGTAGCGGGCCTTGATAAAAGAGGATATTGATGCGGTTTCGGGGAGAGTCTTTGCGAATTTTCCGTAGAATAAGGAATCTTGTATCTAGAATTATTCTACGAAGAGACCTAGAGGTTGATAGATGTTTTGTGGCCTTTATAGGTTGAAGTACTACGAGTAGCGTATTCTACTTGAAGGGTGGAAAAGGCGAGCAAGGTTATAGTACTTTGGAGCGTTTTGCTAATTGTCGATAATCGTCGCGAGGTATGTGAACCTCTTCCTATCCTTTCTAGCATGATGTTTTGTAAACTATGTAGTACGGTAGACGTACATGTGCTAAATGAGTTTTGGTTGGTTTAAAACATAAGGTGTTATAATAGCTTTATGGAAAGTTAGTTATAACGACTTTATGTAGGTAAAAGAATGGTTTATTGATTTTAGAAGTTAAGAAACTTGATCTTAAAAGATAAGAGACTTAACTTATAAATGACGTTTTATGAAATGTTAAGGGCTATGAATTTTGTTAAAAAGTGTGAAACCTCATTCGTGAGTAATGAGTACTTGGCTTTTAAAGAATAATGTTTTACTGATTTCGGAAATGAGAATAAGTATCGAACAAACCACTGCAGCGTTAATAAAGGAAAATGTATTGACTAATTAAGTATTATTAAAACCAGTAGAAACCTCCATCTGCATAGAAGCTAAGATAAGACAAAATTGTATTACATTTTCTAGATCATGGCTGCTTTAATAAGATTGTTATAAACAAGAATAACTACTCAATTGTTTTAAAAAGAGATTACGTTATTTGATTAAGACTATGAACTATGAAATCTTTCGGAAGTAAAAGACTTGAGTATATTTTAATTAGGCAACTTGAACTTTTGGAAAAGAATGTTGTTACTTGATTTTAAAAAAAAGGAAAGTGTTTGTGATTTAAAAGAAAAGTATGGTATTATCTTAATCTGTCTTAAAAGAGAGTTTAAATGTTATGGCCGATTCTTTATCGAGTCCCATGAGATGGGCCGAGACATGTATTCCGGCCGATTCTTTATCGAGTCCCATGAGATGGGCCGAGACATGTATTCCATACAATTCTTTATCGATTCCCATGAGATGGGCCGAGACATGTATTCCATACGATTCTTTATCGAGTCCTATGAGATGGGCCGAGACATGTATTCCATACGATTCTTTATCGAGTCCCATGAGATGGGCCGAGACATATATTCCATACGATTCTTTATCGAGTCCCATGAGATGGGCCGAGACATGTATTCCATACGATTCTTTATCGAGTCCCATGAGATGGGCCGAGACATGTATTCCATACGATTCTTTATCGAGTCCCATGAGATGGGCCGAGACATGTATTTCATACGATTCTTTATCGAGTCCCATGAGATGGGCCGAGACATGTATTCCATACGATTCTTCATCGAGTCCCATGAGATGGGCCGAGACATGTATTCCACACGATTCCACCTCGAGTCCCGTAGGATGGGCGAGACATGTTATACGTATCACACGATTTATACCTAGGCTAGGAAGTGAGGAAGGAGTTCTGGCGTGAGGATGACTTGAGGCGTGAGTCACGACTTGACACGATCGCTTTTATGTTGTGAATTGTAGTTTGTTATCATACATGTCTCTGTTTTATTTTAGCTATTATGATTTCGTTCTGATATTTCGATTTCACATACTTGGTACTGTTATCGACCTCCTTGGGCTGCGTTCATGCCGCGGTAGAGGTACATCGGTTGATCCTCACTCTTAGGATCACAGATTCGTATTAGGAAGCTCCGTTTTCTCGGAGGCTTATCTTTTGGTATGTTTTCCCCGAGTTTGTAAGTTCTGGTACATTCAGGGGTATGGCGGGGCCCTGTCCCGTCATAGTTGTTGTAAAAATCTTAGAGGTCTGTAGTACTGTTGTGGGCAGGATTTGTAAAAGGGATGTAACTGTTCAAGTGTATTTATATATATGCCGACAGGCAGTTTTTTTCAGATAAACTGTTTCTCACTTCATTTTGTTTCATGTCTTGTTTTATTCCGCTGGTTACTCTAATGTATGTCTACTTGGGTGCCCGGGTAAGGCACCAGTCACGGGCCTAGGATCGGGTCGTGACAAAAGTGGTATCAGAGCAGTTAATCCTCGGAAAGTGTCTACAGACCGTATCTAGTAGAGTCTTGATTATCGGTGTGTTGTGCACCACACCTATAATCAGGAGGCTGCAGGATATTTAGGATTGGTTTCCATTCTTCTCACTCTGAGATCGTGCCTTAGAGTTGTGTTTGTCACGACCCGACCCCGGGCCCGCGAGTGGTGCCCTACCTGGGCACCCCTTTCGGTAAACATCAGAGAATAGCAGCGGAACATACACAACTAAAAAAAATACTTAAACATAACTTAACAACAGGTTAGCCGATAAGGCCACCTTCCGTAAAAATATACTCAATCCAGAAATAGAACAATACATTTTTTTCTTTACAAACCATCCACAATGTGACTACAAACCTCTAAGAATAACAACTCTGGCGGGACAGGGCCCCGCCATACCCCTGAATGTACAATAACCGACAATACCAGGGATAAGCCTCCGGAATAAAGGAGCTTCTCATCAGCTGAACAGTGATCCTAAGAGCGAGGATCAGCAACCTGTACTTTACCTGCGGCATGAACGCAGCTCCCGAGAGTCGATCTAACATGTACCAAATATGTGGCCCAGAAATCGTAATGAAATCATAAGTCTAATAATAAAACTGGAGACATGTATGATACTCAATTAACAGTACACTGTGTCTTACTAACAATGAGAGTAAATAGGTGTATACTTACAATATAAAGTAGGAAGCTCACGATCAAAACAGGACCACCTGTCCGCAGTATCATTAAGCAATCCTATTCCTGGGACTATTTCACCCGCATAGATCGCGTGGACCCGCATGAGGTGTTCCTCGCAATGGACTATTTCACCCGCATAAGCCCCTACGGACTCGCATGAGGTATTCCTCGCATAGGCTGGACCCGCCCGCATGGGACTATTTCACCCGCATAAGCCCTACGGACTCGCATGAGGTATTCCTCGCATCGTGGGTAGCAAATCCACGGAAAATGCAATGCCACAAACCCGGGAAATGACCCCGCAATTATCACTGAACTACTAGCACAAATCCGGCTATCAAACTTCATAACACAATCCATGAAATCCGCCCGCATGGGACTATTTCACCCGCATAAGCCCTACGGTCACTAGGCTTCTACAATCCATGTCACTTATCAAACTTCATAACACAAATCACATGATCACTTATAACTTATCATAACATGAAATCTTCAATTACAAAAGTAAAACGAAGATTATACCTCAATTAGCCCAATTATGATCCAAGATCACAAGTCGCTCCTTAGCAACTTTAGCTCCTCCTTTCGACGTTCCAATCCACTCCAAGCAACCCTTAGAAGCTTATAAAAGACTCATCTTCAAGTTTCAACTTCAAAGTTGAATAACCCTTTAGGTTTTCGCCTTGCGACTAATACGAAAACACCACATTTCCGGGATCTTTTTATTGAGAAACACTTACTATACCCTTAGGTATCTTGGTTTAAAATGGGGGAATTATTGGACAACAATTGAAAATTTTCATCTTGAAAATACCCTCAAAACCGAGAGCTTCCTTGTGCTCTTCAAGGTTTTCTTGAAAATTTAACTAAGTGTTAAAAAGCCTTGTCTTGCTACTAGCACATATATATAATACTATGGAGGGTCAAGATCTACACAATTGGTTGGCCTAGATGAGTTTCACATGGATCCTAGCCAAGTGGCCCTTGGACTTTTAGTCAACAATGTCAAGCTAAGCCATTTGCAAGACTTGGTCTTTTAAATTATGGTCAAATGACCATTTCCTCCATCATAATTTCGTCCAAGACCATTAAGGGGGGGGTGACACGTGTCGCCCTCCCGTTCGTCGTAATATTTCGTTTTCCGACAAATTCCAAAATTCCGATAAGTTTTTACTCGTCAAACCTTAACATTGTTGAGTTCTTACGTACGTTCTTATGAACATATCCTGAAATTCCGGGGTGTAACATTCTTCCCCCCTTAGAAACATTCGTCCCCGAATGTTCTCTCGGGAGTCAAACTTAAGATAGCGACATAGTCTCCTTACAACCCCCACGTGCCAAAAATGCCACACTTGGCCACATAACAATACTCATACCAAAATATCAAACTGAACCCCACGTGTCAATCATCGGTTATCTGCATAAAGCTTCTGCGGACTCTAAGCTTACTACAATCTTCCCCGGATAAGCTTCGCCTTATCCATAGCCCGCTGAATCAAGTCTGGACCAAATAACTGAACCTCGCCTATGTCGAACCATCCGACCGGCGATCTACACTTCCTTACATACAAGGCCTCGTACCGGGCCACCTGAAAACTGGAAGGGTATCTGTTATCGTTAGTAACAAGACAAGAGGCAATTAACCTTCCCGGCTATTCCTGAAATAAAAAACACAGGCCCGCAACCTATCCTCAAGTGCCTGGATAGTACGCTCTGCCTGACCAGTCGGCCCGAGGTGTAATGCAACACCGAGACTCACTGTGTCCCTAATCCTTTCGAAAAACCTCCGAAGTTATCCGCCGAGCTCATCTATCTGTAATCATAAACGTAGGAACCTCGTGCGGTCTCACAATCTCTACGCTATACAAGCTAGTATAAACCTCGGTAGAGTAAGTGGTCCCAATCAGAAAGAACACACTGGTTTCGCGACCTAATTACCATGACCCCGGAGTCGCACTTCCTCGAGTACGATGCCACCTGTAACAAGATCCATAATAATTACCTCTCATATCTAGGTTTGGATTTCAATCGCTGCAATAGCCACTTGGGCTTACGGTACACAACCATGACTGCTACTAACTCGGACACTAAGCAAGAAACTCGCTATGTCTCTCTTGGGTCATCTTACCCATACATACATTCGAGGCCACGACACGACTTAGTCGGCCCCAAACAATCGAGCAATAAGCGCTGCGTGCCTCCCAGAACTCCTGGCGACTAGTCTGCGGCGCAGGGTACGCATCTATCTCATCTCATAGCACCCGCTGGTGCTACTCGAAGCGATCTCTTCTCTCCTCGGAGAGTCGTAACTCGATACCGTATCATAACTGGATCCTCTTACTGTCGCCTCTTTACTTCCCCAACGATGGAAGACTCGGCAACCTCCCGGATCAGAACTTCATTAACCTTGGAAACAAATAATCGAACCCCTAGGCTTGGTAACTGAAGAATCTTACAGACTACATCCTGTCTATCTGGCTGCCCATCTGGCAGACTACCCTTAGGTCCACCACAAAGAGTATTTTTAACTGTCTTGGCTTTCCCCGGATGGTATAGGATATCAATAACACAATCCTTGAGTAACTCTAACCACCATCGGTGTCGCAAATTCTACTGCCTCAGTCTGCAGATATACCGGAGGCTTTTATGGTCTGCACAAGTATCCACATAAAGTCTGTATATACGTCATACCCCCCAAATCTTCAAGGCATGATTTAACTGCCGCCAGCTTTAAATCGTGAGTGGCACAATTTCCTTTCCTGCTTCCCTAACTACCGGAAAAACATAGGTTCTATCCTTATCGGGTTGCGTCAGCACACAACCTAGCCCAATACCCAACGTGTTATCATAAAAACCTAACCCTCTAGTCTTTCAGGAGGAGTTAGAACTGTAGTCGTGGTCAACTTGTCTTCCAATAACTGAAAGTCTTTCTCATTCCTGCGAAATATTCGGGTATCCTTAATCTCACCTATGGTTCCTGTTTCCCTTTCTCTGATGCAACCAAACTTGGTCACTAAACTTAGATTTGATTCCTTTGCTTGCCTCACGGCTAAGACTTACTGTCAATCACATTTTTGGGAGGGAGGTTTCCTTGATCTCGTCAAGTAGTTACCCGGTTTTCCTTTCCCAGTTTGTAGAGCCTATAACTAGGTGTTACCACATTTTCTTGAAATGTTCTTACTGCCCATTATCAACTAATGGTCTTTACACTCGTCTGGGGTAATCATGACTCGTGCAACTTACATTTATATCTTTACGATACTTCCTCGACCAATTCGTACGTCGCTCTTTATTACTCCAACCCAACACTTTTTCCACGGTTATCCACAATCAGAACCTATGGCATGGCGATATCAAGACCTTACGATCTTATATCCTTCGTCTAACAACATGGGTACACGTAACCCCATAATACGCAAAAATGTCCTTTACATGGGGGAGAGAACTTATCTCCCTTAATAAACCTTCCTTGGAGTCGCAACCCTAATCACAGGGTCCTCTCGCGGTCCAGTAAACATCTAATCATCACGCACTGCCTTAAAGTCGTGTAGATTTTCAAAACCTACCAAAGATGCCCTCGACTTTCCAGGCAAGACACCGTACTTATTTATTCATGCCTTGCACATTTTCTGAAATTATACGGAAGGTCGTGGCCCCGACCACACCAAACCAACTCCAAGTACCTCGAGGGCATTTAACATAAATTCCTTCAAATTCAATTATTACTATTTTACGCCTCAATCCACCTCAAATGAACAAATCACACGGACTTATTAAAAACAATTATGTCAAAGAAGGAAGAATAATTCATCGTTACCACCACTTCTCTTCCTTTCCACTCGATAAACGTTTATCGGAAAGCGTACGAAATCAATCTCTCTGTAGTCCACGTTGGCATCACAAGAGGCCAACTAGTGCACTCATAATGACCTCAACGTGCGTCATAACAGCTCTGCTAGGTGCGCTAAGGTCCAACGATTGTATCGTTCGGTAATTATTATCTACTCGCTCGGCTACCACCCATCACTCGCGGGTGTGATCACCGAAAGGTTCTCATGGATTCGGGCTTTATTTCTTTACACTTGGTTGTTCTCTTTTCCGGTCGTACTTTTCCGTACTCCCAAACTTATTTTAGCGTCGCACATAGCCTTCATATCGATCCGGGTCTCGATCTTTGGAGTTACTAAATTAAACAATACAAGGCCCATTCCGGCTCATGACTGGTTCCGGTGGAATGCGTCCACGAACCCATAAAACGATTAACTAGACTTGGGCCTTACACCCTCGTGACCCTGTCACGTAGCGGGACTACTACCAACTAATCCCATTTCATTTCAAGTTATGGGGCGACCCTTAATAGGTCCTCAACTCGACTCGGCGTCGCACTTAACTCTTACCCTTGGTCTGACTTAACTTTACTACCCGAGAAGGCCCTATATACCTAAGGTCTCGACGGTTATCACATTCTCAGGCTCGCAATTTCCATGCTCCAAGCCTAACTTATCAGCCCCCCGTAACCGGGTACAAAAACTTCTCGTAAAATCATAGTCGTGTTGTCTTGACCACAACAACCATACTTTCTTCGTCCGGATCTCGCCCGTACAATTCCCTTAAGCATACCACGTAGCTTAAGTTGCTAACATAGTCTTCCACTTAGTCTCTTAAATAACTTCTTAAGGGTCCATTACATTCTCACACATCTCATCATCACCTAATTATCTCAAATTAGCACGTAAAACCTTGATGAGAGTTCCTTAACTGCTCATACCTTCCCGGTATTTATTTAATCCTTACCCAATCCTGGTAATCTAAAATCATCCTTGGCAACACACATGTGACCCCCAAACATAAATTCGTATAGTTGTATGTCACAATACCAACTATACTACAAATATTACCAACCTGGATACGCAATCCACATAATCCTTCCTGGGTCACTGCTGCCTTTCTCGTAGCTGCAAACAATCATAACTTGTTAGGGAAAGACGACCCTAACCATACAGCTCTATCGCACGATCTTAGAGTGAGAAGAATGGAAACCAATCCTAAATGTCCTGCAGCCTCCTGATTATAGATGTGGTGCACAACACACCGATAATCAAGACTCTACTAGACACGGTTTGTAGACACTTTCCGAGGACTAACTGCTCTGATACCACTTTGTCACGACCCGACCAGGGCGCATCGTGCCCTACTGGCACCCTTTCGGTAAACATCAGAGAATAGCAGCGGAACATACACAACTAAAAAAAATACTTAAACATAACTTAACAACAGGCTAGCCGATAAGGCCACCTTCCGTAAAAATATACTCAATCCAGAAATAGAACAGTACATTTTTTTTTCTTTACAACCCATCCACAATGTGACTCTGGACCTTAAGAATAACAACTCTGGCGGGACGGGGCCCGCCATACCCCGAATGTACAATAACCGACAATACCGAGGATAAGCCTCGGAATAAAGGAGCTTCTCATCGGTGAACAGTGATCCTAGGCGAGGATCAACAACTCGTACTTTACTGCGGCGTGAACGGCCTCAAGGAGGTCGATCTAACATGTACCAAATATGTGGCGAAATCAGTAATGAAATCATAAGTCTAATAATAAAGCGGAGACATGTATGATACTCAATTAACGATTACCGTGTGCCTTACTAACAATGAGAGTAAATAGGTGTATCTTTACAATATAAAGTAGGAAGCTCACGATCAAACAGACCACTGTCGCGGTATCATTAAGCAATCCTATTCCTGGGACTATTTCACCCGCATAGATCGCGTGGACCCGCATGAGGTGTTCCTCGCATAGGACTATTTCACCCGCATAAGCCCCTACGGACTCGCATGAGGTATTCCTCGCATAGGCTGGACCCGCCCGCATGGGACTATTTCACCCGCATAAGCCCTACGGACTCGCATGAGGTATTCCTCGCATCGTGGGTAGCAAATCCACGGAAAATGCAATGCCACAAACCCGGGAAATGACCCCGCAATTATTACTGAACTACTAGCACAAATCCGGCTATCACACATAACATAAGCACTACCGGCTTATCATACAATATATAAGCAAGTTAAGCAATACCCTAACTTCTTATTATTCTGTTTCATATACGCTCTCATTTTAGTTTACTTAAGGCACTAACATGTTCTTTATAAAAATCCGGGAATTTAACCCAAAGTACTACGTACTTCTATTCTTTCAAAATGACTCATTTCATTATAAAACTTCCAAGATACTAATAACCGTAGTATCAAGTTACAATTTCTTTTTCAAGACAAGTCACAATACTTTTAGAAATAAAATTAGGCTTCTAAATCAAATGACTTCTTCTCTCGTAAAAGCCTTAGGCAATTGATGCCTTTAAATCAAATTGTCTTTCAAATAAATCAAGCCATTTATCATTCCATAAAGCCAATATAACTAACTCCCCATAAAGTCGTTATATTCACTTTATACCTAAGTCAAGTACAATTTTCTATCCAAGGGACTTATACGTTTAAAACGAAACAAGTGTCACATTCTTTAAAACTCTTCAAGTCCCTTAACATGCTTAAATTACTTAAGAGTAAACCATTCTCTTATTAACTTTCCATAAAGCTATTATAACCAACTTCCCATAAAGCCGTTATACTAGCTTTATACATTAGCAACTTACATACTTCTTTTTAACCAAGAGACTTAAACTTTCCACATAAACAAGTATCAAAATACTTTCAACATGCTTAAAGTCTCTTAACTTTTGAAAACCAAGATATCCTTAATAATTAAACAAGTGAGTTAATTCCCTAACTCAAACAACTTGGGCATTCTTAAAATAAGCCAAGGATATCAAATAGACTAGATTGTCAAAATCTTGTACGCCTACCGTACTATACATTTACAACTTAATCATGCTCAAGAGATAAGAAAGTTCCACATACCTCTTCGGTTTAATCCACTTGCTAAGTCCAATCGCCGTACGTAGTAAGCCAACCTATAATGACCATAGTACATCTATTAACTTCTAGTTTCAAACGTAGAATATTCCAAGTGCAATTCACTAAATTCTACGGAAAATCGGACAACACTTCCTTTGTTTTTACTAACTTTGCCACCTTTTTCAAGGCCGAATACAATAACCAAACAGCCCCAATTAGCTCACCACAATTTATAAGGTAGTTCAATACAAATGAATAACCAAACAGCCCCAATTGGCTCACCACAAACGATAACAAACTAGTCTAAACTATAATGTCAATTCGGCAATTAGGCAACAATACAAATCGTTTCCAATTCCTTTTTTAATCCAAGTGGTTTAGTATAACATGATATCAAGCCGCAATCGATTACAACTACTACAATCCTCAAGTAGGTAAACATGCGACGATTCTAATAAACGACCAAAATTGTATTTCAATTTCAAAAGGCTAATCATGTCCTTTTCGGTTCTAGGCTTCTACAATCCATGTCACTTATCAAACTTCATAACACAGATCACATGATCACTTATAACTTATCATAACATGAAATCTTCAATTACAAAAGTAAAACGAAGATTATACCTCAATTAGCCCAATTATGATCCAAGATCACAAGTCGCTCCTTAGCAACTTTAGCTCCTCCTTTCGACGTTCCAATCCACTCCAAGCAACCCTTAGAAGCTTATAAAAGACTCATCTTCAAGTTTCAACTTCAAAGTTGAATAACCCTTTAGGTTTTCGCCTTGCGACTAATACGAAAACACCACATTTCCGGGATCTTTTTATTGAGAAACACTTACTATACCCTTAGGTACCTTGGTTTAAAATGGGGGAATTATTGGACAACAATTGAAAATTTTCATCTTGAAAATACCCTCAAAACCGAGAGCTTCCTTGTGCTCTTCAAGGTTTTCTTGAAAATTTAACTAAGTGTTAAAAAGCCTTGTCTTGCTACTAGCACACATATATAATACTATGGAGGGTCAAGATCTACGCAATTGGTTGGCCTAGATGAGTTTCACATGGATCCTAGCCAAGTGGCCCTTGGACTTTTAGTCAACAATGTCAAGCTAAGCCATTTGCAAGACTTGGTCTTTTAAATTATGGTCAAATGACCATTTCCTCCATCATAATTTCGTCCAAGACCATTAAGGGGGGGTGACACGTGTCGCCCTCCGTTAAATCATAATATTTCGTTTTCCGACAAATTCCAAAATTCCGATAAGTTTTTACTCGTCAAACCTTAACATTGTTGAGTTCTTACGTACGTTCTTATAAACATATCCTGAAATTCCGGGGTGTAACAGTGTTATAAGTTGGACTCCCTCTGGCGTATTCTTATGTACCCGTTATGCCTCCGCGCAAGGCAACCAAGGCCCAGATGGGCAAGGCAGCAGAGGGAGCTACGAGTTGAACACAGAGGGTTACGAGGGCACAGGCTTGGTCATTACATGAGATAGTACTTCAGACGATGAGTTTTATGACGCCGCTAGCCCCAGCAGAGTTTAGAGCGGCGGCTTCTCATCGAGGCCACGATACACGAGCCTCGGTTCGGCCGGGGCCGAGATATGAGTTCAAGGAGATGGCCCGATTACTAGCTAAGTGGTGGTAGGAATGAGGCGGATAGGAGCGATGGTTCAGCGGTGCGATGATTCACCCTAGGTCCGATAGTCTGAGACTTCGGGATTTCTTGAGTCGCAGTTCGCCAGAGTTCTATGGATAGAGAGCTGAGGATGGTCCTCAGGGTGTCGTACTAGTTTGGGGAGATTGTTATGCTTGCGGCCAGCAGGGCCATTTGGTGGGAGTTTGTCCGATTAGAGGTAGCACAGATGTAGAGACTCAGTCTTCGGGATCGGTGGCTGGTTCATCGCCTTATATAGCTAGGCGCCCTGCAGGGCAGGATTATGGGTAGAGCGACAAAGAGGAAGTAAGGCAGTAGTTACAGAGATACCTTTAGCCTTTAAGAGACTGGTTATGTTGTTATGGTGGATACGTGTGGAGTGCTATATGGATAGCATTGTGTTAAGTGTGATTTAGAGAACATGATTAATTGAAGAGGTAAGTTTGGGGACATCGAAGGTGTGAACCTTAGAATATAATACGTGGAGACCTTAGTTACAAGGCCGTCTTGAGTGGATGATTTTACGGTTGGTCTTTGTCAAAGTACTTGGTATGCGTGATATATATTGTGGGTTAATTCCATGAGTAGTGTAAGATAGAAGTGGTAGCTTTCATGATGTGAGTTAGTAAGTTTGTTCCGGATTGGGGAACGAGAGAGTTGGCACGAAATGGGTCGGGTTGAGGTAAGGTCGCGAGTCAACCCGCAGCCCGGAAGGTGGTGGGGTCAGTTTGAGGTGGTCCCGCTAGATGAGAGGGTCACGAGGGTGTTAAGCCCAAGTTAGGTAACCACGTACGAGTTCGTGGATGCGTTCGACCAGTAGCCGGGCCGATGAGGTCAGCCCATCTTGTCTTTCAGTTAGGACTGTTTACTCGGCGGAGGGTTATGCGAGATGTTATCAGGAAGGTTGTAAGGCTGCACGGGGTTCCTACTTTTATTTTATGGTAGGCAGTGGAGCCCAGTTTATGGCTATTTCTTTTTCGGGAGGTTTTACCAGGCGGGGTTAGGAACTCAGGTGAGTCTCAGTATTGCATTCACCCTCGGGCCGACGGACGAACAACGCATTTATCCGTAAATTTGAGGGCGAGTTACGGGCGATATTTTGATTTCGAGGGTATTGTGAGGATTATTTGCCTCTTGTTGAGTGAGTATTATACTAGCTACCATTTCAGTATTCGGATGGTGCCTTATGAAGCCTTGTATGGACGGAAGTGTAGGTTGCCGGTCGATTGGTTCGATGTTGGCAAGGTTCAGATAGTTGGTCCATACTTGATTCAGCAGGATGTGGGTAAGGTGAAGCTTATCCAGAAGAGGTTTTTAGCAGTTCATAGTCAACAGAAGTCGTGCGGGTAATCGGCGTCGACACTTGGAGTTCAGGTTGACGGTGGGTCTTCTTGAAGGTACCACCCCGGAAGGGTGTGACGAGATTTGAAAAGTAGGGGAAACTTAGCCCGAGGTACTTTGGGCCTTTTCAGATCGTTGTAGAATAGGCCAGGTTGCCTATAAGTTAGCGCTGCCGTCCGACTTAGGAGGCAGTACGTCCGGTATTCCATGTTGCTATGTTTCGGAAGAGTATCGGAGATCCATCCAGAGTGTTCCCAGTTAATGATGACCAAGTTAGAGATAGTGACCCCGAGATTTTGGAAACTGAAGCAATGACAGAAATGTGGTACGTATAGTAGGAAGATTTCGAGTGTACGAGGAAGATACGACGAGTAAGAAAAGAGGCTAAGATGTGTTAAGATGATGGAAGTGTCCTTTTTATAAGTGAAGAGGGGAAGAAAGTATCCTTTGGACCATGGGTGGAAGTTTTGTGTTGTTATGCACGTTAGAGGTGATTCCTCATTGGCTTGGATTGAGTTTTGCGCGTATGTTATATTATGGCCAGGTGTGGCATAATTGGTTTTGTAAGTATAGTAGTGAAGACTATACCGGTGCTTGTGTGATTAGAGACTTAGAAGGAACATTCGGGACGAATGTTTCTAAGGGGGGAAGAATGTTACACCCCGTAGTTCCAGAGTATGTATATGAGGACGTACGTACGAGAATACGACATTAAGATTGGAAAGGAAGAAAGATGTGATTTTTCGACGGAAAAGTTTCCGGATTTTGTGAAGGAAAAAGGTTCATTAATGGGAATTGGATTCCCAGTTTTGGTATTCGGACTTTTTGGAATATTTGAGAATTATGGAATTTTATTTCCGAAATTGGTCACGTGGGGCCCACGGGAGAATTTACGGTTTTGTGGGGCCCACTTTATTTTCGGATTTTTGGCATTACGGGTATCTTCGGAAGATGAAATATTTTGGACGAGTAGGGGGGCGACACATGTCACCCCCATGTGGCCAAGTGGCCGAATTGATGAGGGACACATGGCTTGGACGTTTTAGGCCACTTGTCCCATTTTTGTGGTAGGCAAATGGTTGGTAAACTACCCA
The DNA here is from genome assembly GCA_029844215.1 of Przewalskia tangutica. Taxonomy (NCBI): domain Eukaryota; kingdom Viridiplantae; phylum Streptophyta; class Magnoliopsida; order Solanales; family Solanaceae; genus Przewalskia; species Przewalskia tangutica. The sequence goes on along the minus strand of CM056725.1, from coordinate 40,238,800 downwards.
CCCACATGGCCCGATCTTGACCACACACTTGCATAGATCTTGACCCTTGATTCTTCTATATATACCCCCTTAGTTGAAGACTTCATATCATCCACACTTAAGTCTTCCAAGGCAAAATACTCCCTCCCTTTAAAATTGTTCTCGTCCCCCTCCCACTTTGTGTAGAGAAATACCTTAAGTATTGTTGTATAAATCCCAAATACCTTGGCCTAGTATCCCTAGTAGTATTCCAAAGTTATTTCAATACTAGGAGCCCGGAAATACTACTTTATTCCAATAGTCGCAAAATGAAGCCCTAGAAAAATCTTCATAGCTTAGATGAAGTGTTAAGAGAAGTTGTTTAGAAACTTCTAAGGGTTGCTTGGAGCGGGTTGGAGCGTCAGGAGTTGGAGCTAAACGTTGCTCAGGATCGACTTATAAACTTGGATAATTTTGGGCTTATCGAGGTAATGATCTATATCCCCCTATTGTAATTGGAAATTACATGTTGTAGTAATTAATAATTGAGTATAAGGTATATTGGAAGTATAATTATGAAGAATTGAACTGTATTTACAGTAGACTTGTAGTATTATTGTGGGGCAGTGTTGTACACGTCCGGTTAGACGTGTAACTCCCCCTAGGAGTTGTTGGCTTGGTAGCGGGCCTTGATAGAGGAGGAGATTGATGCGGTTTCGGGGGGGAGGTGCTGCCGAATTTTCCGTAGAATAAGGAATCTTGTATCTAGAATTATTCTACGAAGAGACCTAGAGGTTGATAGATGTTTTGTGGCCTTTATAGGTTGAAGTACTACGAGTAGCGTATTCTACTTGAAGGGTGGAAAAGGCGAGCAAGGTTAGAGTACTTTGGAGCGTTTTGCTAATTGTCGATAATCGTCGCGAGGTATGTGAACCTCTTCCTATCCTTTCTAGCATGATGTTTTGTAAACTATGTAGTATGCGGTGAGCGCATGTGCTAAATGAGTTTTGGTTGGTTTAAAACATAAGGTGTTATAATAGCTTTATGGGAAGTTAGTTATAACGACTTTATGTAGGTAAAAGAATGGTTTATTGATTTTAGAAGTTAAGAAACTTGATCTTAAAAGATAAGAGACTTAACTTATAAATGACGTTTTATGAAATGTTAAGGGCTATGAATTTTGTTAAAAAGTGTGAAACCTCATTCGTGAGTAATGAGTACTTGGCTTTTAAAGAATAATGTTTTACTGATTTCAGAAATGAGAATAAGTATCGAACAAACCACTGCAGCGTTAATAAAGGAAAATGTATTGACTAATTAAGTATTATTAAAACCAGTAGAAACCTCCATCTGCATAGAAGCTAAGATAAGACAAAATTGTATTACATTTTCTAGATCATGGCTGCTTTAATAAGATTGTTATAAACAAGAATAACTACTCAATTGTTTTAAAAAGAGATTACGTTATTTGATTAAGACTATGAACTATGAAATCTTTTGGAAGTAAAAGACTTGAGTATATTTTAATTAGGCAACTTGAACTTTTGGAAAAGAATGTTGTTACTTGATTTTAAAAAAAAGGAAAGTGTTTGTGACTTAAAAGAAAAGTATGGTATTAACTTAATCTGTCTTAAAAGAGAGTTTAAATGTTATGGCCGATTCTTTATCGAGTCCCATGAGATGGGCCGAGACATGTATTCCGGCTGATTCTTTATCGAGTCCCATGAGATGGGCCGAGACATGTATTCCATACGATTCTTTATCGAGTCCCATGAGATGGGCCGAGACATGTATTCCATACGATTCTTTATCGAGTCCCATGAGATGGGCCGAGACATGTATTCCATACGATTCTTTATCGAGTCCCATGAGATGGGCTGAGACATGTATTCCATACGATTCTTTATCGAGTCCCATGAGATGGGCCGAGACATGTATTTCATACGATTCTTTATCGAGTCCCATGAGATGGGCCGAGACATGTATTCCATACGATTCTTCATCGAGTCCCATGAGATGGGCCGAGACATGTATTCCACACGATTCCACCTCGAGTCCCATGGGATGGGCCGAGATATGTTATATGTATCACACGATTTATACCTAGACTGCCGGCAGTGAGGAAGGAGTTCCACGGGCATGAGGGATGACTTGAGGGCGTGATTCCCTGACTTGACATGACTGCTTTTATGTTGTGAACTGTAGTTTGTTATCATACATGTCTCCTGTTTTATTTTAGACTGTTATGATTTCGTTCTGATATTTCGATTTCACATACTTGGTACTGTTATCGACCTCGCCCGGGGCTGCGTTCATGCCGCAGGTAGAGGAACATCGGTTGATCCTCACTCTTAGGATCACAGTTCAGCGTATTGGGAAGCTCCGTTTTCTCCGGAGGCTTATCTTTTGGTATGTTTTCCCCGAGTTTGTAAGTTCTTGTACATTCAGGGGTATGGCGGGGCCCTGTCCCGTCATAGTTGTTGTAAAAATCTTAGAGGTATGTAAAATCTTGTTGTGGCGGGATTTGTAAAAGGGATATGCTTCAAGTGTATTTATATATATCTTAATGACAGCGTTTTTTCAGATAAACTGTTTCTCACTTCATTTTGTTTCATGTCTTGTTTTATTCCGTTGGTTACTCTGATGTATGTCTACTTGGGTGCCCGGGTAAGGCACGATCACGCCCGGATCGGTCGTGACAACTTGGTGCGGGTAAGGCATGGTACGCCGGGCTGCCCGGTTCGCGTGACAAAAGTGGTATCGATCGATTAATCCTCGGAAAGTGTCTGAGCCGTATCTAGTAGAGTCTTGATTATCGGTGTGTTGTGCACCACACCAATAATCAGGAGGCTATAGGATTTTAGGATTGGTTTCCATTCTTCTCACTCTGAGATCGTGCCTTAGAAGTTGTGTTATAAGTTGGACCCCTCTAACGTATTTCTTTCCGTACGATTATGCCTCCGCAAGGCAACCGGGCGAGAAGGCAAAGCGGTAGGAGGCTGCGAGTAAACCTGAGAGAGGTTACGAGGCGAGCCCAATCATCACCGGGGTAGTGCTTCATTCGGGAGTTACGCTCGTCACGGCCCAGAGTTTAGCCAATGGCGGCGATTCCTCTGCGGCCATGATATCTGGACCTTCGTTCACGACGATGGCGAAAGTATGGATTGCAAAGGCGACCTGTTAATAGCTAGGGATTTAGCAACCATAGAGTATATTATGTAACGATTTATCGCGGTTCTTGATGACTATCTAAGAGAGGTTGTCCAGAATAGCTCTTGATCGGCGTATGAGCATGGCTGCGTGCGGGCTTATGCGCGGCCAGAAACGTAGGGATCGATGGGTTAACCAAGATCGAGAAGAGAGGCGGTCGGCGAGTTCTTTGGTAACTTTAGGCGAACCGCCTCGACAACAGCGGATATGATCTCCGCTTGGTCAGAGTGGTCCTCGCGGGGTTGGGACATTCGGGGTATCGGAGTTGGTGAGCTCGGGGCTTCGTTCCTGACTATCGTAGGCTCTAGCGGTGGGTTGATTTTCCTCGGTGTTCACGGTGTGGCGGCGCCATCGGGAATGTCGTCTTTTGTTGGTGCTTGTTTTACTGCGGCCGTCGAGGACCACGTGTCGAAAGGATGTCCTAGTAGGAGGATGTAAGTAGGAGGACTCACCTACGGATCGATTGCGGATTCAGAAGTTCGGAGAGGAAGGGGTGTTAGCCAGAGGAGGCCACCCCCACCTCGGTGTGGCCGTTGTGGTAAGTGTCATTGTGGGAAGTGTCGTACTTCTTGACGACTTGTTATGCTTGCGGCCAGCGGGGCCATTTGCGAGAAATTGTCAGGCCAGGTGGCGCGGATGTAGAGACTCGACGCCCAGGATCGGTGGCTAGTTCATCACCTTCCCTAGCTATCGCCCACAGGCGGGATGGATTAGAACGACAAAGGGGAGTGAAGCAGTAGATACAGGTATATCCTTAACCCTCTAGAGAATAGTATGTGTGATAAGATGAGTATATCTTAAGTGTTATGTTCAGATACATTGTGTTAATTGTGATTAGAAATCATGGCTAGTTAAAAAGGGTAAGATTGGGGATAAGGAAAGTGTGAGCCTTAGAGTATTATACGTGGAGACCTTAGAGGCGAGGCCATCTCGAGTAAAAGATTTAGTGTTATGTTTGACCTGTATCGGAGTACATAGTATACGTGAGATATATATTTGTGTGATAAGTCCCTGAGTAGTGTGGAATGAAAGAGGGTAGTTGAGCTAAGAATGACCACTAGGTTTTCGTGGCTTGATTAGTGAGATTGTTCCAGTTCGGGGGGAACAAGAGTTTGGCGCGATAGCGGGTCGGGTTGAGGACCGATCGCGGGTCAACCCGCGGCCTGTATTGTGGTGGGGTCAATTCAAGGTGGTCCCGCCAGGTGGTGGGGTCATGAGGGTGTTAGGCCCAAGTTTAACAGCGTACGAGTTCGTGGATGCGTTCGACCAGTAGTCGGGCTGATGGGGTCAGCCCATCTTGTCTTATAGTCGAGTCTGTTTACTCAGCAGTGGGTTATGCGAGATGTTATATATCGGGAAGGTTGTAAGGCTGCACGAGGTGCCTACTTTCACCTTATGACAGGCAGTGGAGCCCAGGTTACGGCTATTTCTTTTCTGGAAGTTTTACCAGGCAGGGTTAGGAACTCAGGTGAGTCTCAGTATCGCATTCACCCTCGGGCCAGTGTTTGGATTTCAGGGGTAGCTGTGAGGATTGTTGCCTCCTGTTGAGGGAGTGTTTTATAGCTACCATTTCAGTATTCGGATGTCGCCTTATGAAGCCTTGTATGGGCGGAAGTATAGTATGCCGGTCGATTGGTTCGATGTTGGCAAGATTCAGATAGTTGGTTCATACTTGTTTCAGCAGAATGTGGATAGGGTGAAGCTTATCCAGGAGAGGTTATTGGCAGCTCGGAGTCAATCAAGTCGATGCGGATAATCGGCGACGGCGGAGGTTCGAGTTGACGGTGGGTCTTCTTGAAGGTACCACCCCGGAAAGGGTGTGACGAGTTTTGGAAAACAGAGAAAACTTAGCCCGAGGTACTTTGAGAGTTTTCAGGTCATTTGGAGAATAGGCCAGGATGCCTATAAGTTGGCATTGACGTCCGACGTAGGAAGCAGTACGTCCGGTCCTTCTTGTTGCTATGTTCGGAAAAGTATCGGAGATCCATCCAGAGTGTTCCCAGTTAATGATGACCAGGTTGGAGATAGTAACCCCGAGATTTTGGAAACTGAAGCAATAACAGAAATGTGGTAAGTTATGAGAAAGAGTTCGAGTGTACGAGAAGGGTACGACGAGTAAGGGAAGAAGTGAGCATGTGTTAAGAGAATAGAAGTGATCATTTCTTTTGTGAAATGAAGGTGCGTAGGGAGTATCTTTTAGACCTTGGGTGGGAGCTTTTGTGAGGCTAGAGGTGATTCCTCGTGGACTTGGGTTAAGTAATTCTGGCGTGTGTTATTTTGTGGCGGTGTGGCATTGGCAACCGGTTTAAGTTAAGAGGAACTTTATCGTTATCTGTCTTGAGAAGGAACATTCGGACGAATGTTTCTAAGGAGGAGAATGTTATACCGTATTTCGAATATATGCGTAGGCGTGCGTCTGAAGTTTAAGCCTTAAGTAGGCAAAGGACGAAATTTGTGCACAACTAGCGAAAAGAATTGTTTTCCGACGAAGCGTTTTTAGGACCTTGCGAAGGAAAATTACGGTTGCGACATTTATAATTTTACGGATTTTTCGAGAGGCGAGATATTTTGGACCAACGAGAGGCGACATGTGTCACCTCAAGTTGGCGAAATGGAGCGAATTCATTGGCACGTTTTTTCCATTTTTGTTGCCTAAAACATTTGGTCAATGTTTGCTAGATATTTGTGTGGTAGATGGATAAGGTGGGATCCACACAACACTTGTCCAAATCTACACCCTCCACTTGCCTCCACTTGCCTTAATCTTGGCCATTGAAAGTCCTATAAATACCCGGCAGGTTGAAGACTTCTTCATCCACTCCACATTTTCTAAGTCTTGAAAATCCCTCACCCCCTTAGTGTAGCTCTCGTCCAAGAGCACCCCCTCCCCCTTGAGAAGGCCCTCGGCCGAAAGTACCCCTCTTGAGTGTTGTTCTCGTGAAACACCCCCTTGGTAGAAAAGTATTCTCAAGTATTGTAACTATTCCAAAATACCTTGGCCCAAATACCTTGTAGTATTCCAAGGTTACCCCTATACTAAAAGCACAGAAATACTATTATACTTCCCTTCAATCACAAAGCGAAACCCTAAGGAAAAATCTTCATAATTGATTGAAGTATTAAGAAGAAGTTGCGTAGAACTTCTAAGGGTTGTTTGGAGCGGGTTGGAGCGCCCAGAGTAGGAGCTAAACGTTGCTCAGGATCGACATTAAATCTTGGATAATTTTGGGCTTATCGAGGTAAATACTCTTGTCCTTCAATTGTAATTGGAAATTACATACTGTAGTTGTATAGAAATGAGTATAAGATATATAGAAGGATGGTATAAGAGAAGAGAATTGAATTGAAATCACATCAGAAGAATATTAAAGAAGAAGATTGAACTGTACTTACATGGGAATTTGTATTCTGATGAACTTGTGTAGTTTAACGGGTAGGGAAGTGCTGCCCGATTTTCCGTAGAATAGAGAACCCTCTGCTTAGAATATTCTACAGAGTAGTCTAGACGTTGATAGGCGTATATGGCCTTTATAGGTTGAAAGTTCTGCGAGTAGCATGTTCTACTTGAAAGGTGGACAATGCTAGCCGGGTTATAGCGGTGGAGCGTTTTCTATTTGTCGATAATCGTCGCGAGGTATGTGATTCTTCCTATCCTCTTGAGCATGATATTTTAAAAGAATATATATAGTACGGTGAGCGTGCGTGTGTTAAGCGAGCGTGGTTTCTTTGCAATGTCTTACGACTTGAGTCTAAATAATAAGAATCTTGAAGTATTTCAAAAGAATTAAGAATCGTTTTGAAAGAAGAGTAATACTTGGTTTTAAAAGCTTGAGAGTTATACTAGCTTTATGGGAAGTTAGGTATAACGACTTAAGAGAGATAAAAGGCAGTTTACTTAATTGTTTATGAACGCCTTATATTGATTTGAGCGAGAATAAGTATCGAACAAACCATTGCAGCTAATAAAGGAAATGTATTGACTAATTAAGTATTATTAAAACCGGTAGAAACCTCCATCTGCATAGAAGCTAAGATGAGACAAAATGATATTACATTTCTAGATCGTTTGCTTTAATAAGATTGTTATGAACAAGAATAACCTACTCACACATAAGGCGTATGTTTCTCAAATTGTTTTAAAAGAGAATTATATTATTAAGTGATTAAGATTATGAACTACTGAAACCTTTGAAAATAAGAGACTTGAGTATTTGAACTTAGGCAAACTTGAACTTTTGGAAAAGAAGGTTGTTACTTGTCTTTAAAAAGGGAAATTGTTTTGGTTTACTTAAAAAGATAGTCACTCTATTTTTGATACTACGGGTATCGTGTGACTTTTGTGAAAGAAACGGATCTTTTTAAAGAATTAATGTACGTAGTACCTTGGGGTTAAAACCCGAACTTGTTGACATAAAATAGAAAGTACCTTGTGTGAATAACTTGACTATGTTTGGTTTGTGATAGCCTTGTAATACTTTCTTGATTGGTTTGATAAGTAAACATGTTATGATGCTACGTGTGTTCATATCTTGTAACGTTTGTGTAAGAGGTTATTCTTATTGTGCTTATGTTGTTTAACGATAAGCCGTTGTGCTAGTATTATATCACTCACCTCTTGACATGATATACCGGGGGTTAAGCTGCCCCCCCGATGCGAGGTACACCTTAGGCAGTCTGTGTGACTATGATTCGAGAATACCACATGCGGGTCCAGGAGGCCTACGCGGAGCTACGAGAGTTCCAAGTTAGTGTGCGGTCTATGTGGCCATGCGGTCTATGTGGCCATGCGGACTACGAGTCCAGGATGATGCCGAGGAGTAGCTACCCTCGATGCGGGGAATACCTCATGCGGGCCTATGTGTGTGGCCTATGCGAGTCGGGAAGTTCGAGATTAGGCGCGCGCATTGATCTGCGGCGAGTGGCGGCCGATCATGTGGCGGTCTAGAAAGACCTCGTGATACCGTTTATGGCATTGTTGGTACTGTGAGTTTTAGTAGTCGGTTATGCCTTCGTACTTACCCCGTACGGTTTTATTATGACACAGGTGGGACCTGGTGTTCATGTGTATTCCTTGGTGTTTTTATATCATGGACTGCCGGCAGTGAGGAAGGAATTCCACGGGCATGATTGATGTTGTGGGCATGAGACCCATGGTTATATTTGAGTGATGACTTTAAGGGCGTGAGTCCCTGACTTGACATGACTGCTTACATATTGTGTATCTTGAATTGGTTATCATATATGTCTTCTGTTTTATATAGACTATTATGATTTCATTTCTGATATTTTGATTTCACATACTTGGTACTGTTATGCGACCTCGCCCGGGCTGCATTCATACCGCAGGTAGAGGTACACCAGTGTTGATCCTCGCTCATAGGGTCACAGTTCAGCGTTTGGGAAGCTCCGTTTCTCCGGAGGCTTATCAGTGGTATAGTCCCCTGTCGTTGTAGGTACTTACATACAGGGATATGGCGGGGCCCTGTCCCGTCATTATGGTTATAACATTCTTAGAGGTCTGTAGTACTGTTGTGGGCAGAGTTTGTAAAAAGGGATGTAACTGTTCGGATTAAAGTTTTTATATATATATATATATATATGCCGAAAGGCAACTTTTCTCAGATAAACTGTTTCTCACTTCATATTATTTCATGTCTTGTTTTATATTCCGCTGATTACTATGATGGGTGCCCGGGTAAGGCACCAGTCACGGGCCCGGGTTCGGGTCGTGACATTTTTAAACAAGTGAGTTAATTTCCTAACTCAACCAACTTGAACATTCTTAAGATAAACCAAGGATATCAAATGGACTAGATTCGTCAAAAACTCGTACGTCTACCGTACTATACATTTACAACTTATTCATGCTCAAGAGATAAGAAAGTTCCACATACCTCTTCGGTTTAATCCACTTGCCAAGTCCAATATGCCGTACGTAGTATGTCAACCTATAATGACCATAGTACGTCTATTAACTTCTTACTTCAAACGTAGAATATTCCAAGTGCAAAGTCACTAAATTCTACGGAAAATCGGACAGCACTTCCTTTGTTTCTACATACTTTGCCACCTTTTTCAAGGCCGAATTCAATAACCAAACACGCCACATTTAAGGCTCAACAAAGTAGTTAACAATAGGGGATTACACGCTTAATCAAGACGTGTAAAATTCCGCCCCACAATTGACATTAAACTAGTCCAAAAATATAATGTCCATTCGGCAATTAGGGACAACAATACCAATTCTTTTCCAATTTCTATTCAATCCAAGTTGTTTAGTATAACATGTTATAAAGCCGCAATTGATTATAACAACTATAATCTTCAAGTAGATAACATGCGACGATTCTAGTTAACGACCAAATTGTAATTCAATTTCAAATGACTCAACATGTCATTTTCGGACTTGAGCTTCCAAATTTCCATAACACTTATCAATCTTCATAACACATATCACATGATCATTTCTAACTTATAATAACATGGAATCTTCAATTACAAAAGTAAGACGAAGATTATACCTCATTTAGCCCAAATATGATCCAAGATTACAAGTTGATCCTTAGCAACTTTATCTCCTCCTTTCGACGTTCCAAACCACTCCAAGCAACCCTTAGAAGCTTATGAAGAACTCCTCTTCAAGTTCCAACTTCAAAGTTGAATAACTCCTTAGGTTTTCACCTTGCGACTAATACGAAAACACCACTTTTCCGGGATCTTTCTATTGAGATACACTTACAATACCCTTAGGTACCTTGGTTTAAAGTATGGAGCTTATTGGAAAACAAACAAAAATTTTCTTCTTGCATTTTTCTCCAAAGCCGAGAGCTCTCAAGAGTTCTTCAAGATTTTTCTCAAATTTCTCTAAGTGTTGAGAATGACAAAGTCTTGCACTACTAGTGTACATATATAATATAATGGAGGGTCAATATTAATACCTATGGATGGCTTGGATGAGTTTCACATGGATCAAGCCCAAGTGACCCTTTGACAAGTCAACAATGTCAAGCTCTTTGTCTTGGCAAGACTTGGTTATTTAAACTATGGTCAAATGACCATTCTAACCATGCCAAATTCGACCAAGACCACTAAGGGGGGGTGTGTTACGACCCGTTCCGGGGCCCGTGACTGGTGCCTTACCCGGGCACCCAAGTAGTCATTCATCAGAGTAATCAGCGGAATATAAAAACAAGACATGAAACAAATGTAAAATGAGACACAGTTTATCTGAGAGAAAAGTCGCCTTTCGGCATATATATATATAAGCCAAGTCTGGCAGTTACATCCCAACTGTACAATAGGACTACAGACCTCTAAGGAAGTAAACAACTATGGCGGGACAGGGCCCCGCCATACCCTGAATGTACAAAACTATCTACAACAACAGGGAGATCATACCCAAAAGTCGAGCCTCCGGAGAAGATGGAGCTCCTGACACCAAGAAAAGATCCTAAAACTGAGGATCCGCTACCTGCTTCCCTTTACCTGCGGCATAAACGCAGCCCCCCGAAGGAGGTCAGTACAACAGGTACCAAGTATGTGAAACTGTAAAGTACTTTAAATGAAATCATACCATTTTAAAAGTAATTCTACAAATATGTACGAAACAACCAATGTAACCACACATAGTGCCACAGCATAACCAAAAGCAAAATAGATATAACATAACTGGTCTTTTCTAGGCCGCTAATGATCGAAGCAAGGCCAACCGCCCATAGTATCATTATGCGAGCCTAATCTCGAACTCCGATCCGCATAGGTCACGCGCACCGCGTGAGGTATTCCTCGCGTCGGGGGTAGCTAACTGCGGTATCCTCCGACTCCGCGATCCGCATAGTCACATAGACCGCATAGTCACACAGACCGCATAAGGCACTCCTCGCATCGGGATAATACACTCGGAATGATCAATCCTGGAACTCCCGCAGCTCCGCATGGTCACACAGACCGCATAGGCCGTATAGACCCGCATCAAGGGTGGCAAGCCCTCGGTATAACAAGTCAAGGGGGTATGTGATATAAGAACAGTACAACGGGCTTAACGTTTAACAACGTAAGCACAACAAGAATAACCCCCTTACACGACATCACAAGACACTAACACGCGTAGCATCATAACATGTTTACTTATCACACCATCTTACTACACTTTTCAGAAATCAATACAAGATTTTCATAAATAAATAAGTAAAACCGTTCCTTTTATCTTTCTTAAGTCGTTATACCTAACTTCCCATAAAGCTAGTATAACTCTTAAGCTTTCTGTTTAAAAATCAAGTATTACTCTTCTTTCAAAAATGATTCATAATTCTTTTGAAATACTTCAAGGTTCTTATTATTTAGACTCAAGTCAACACGTCCATAAAACCATGTTCGATTAACACACGTCGTCACCGTACTATATATATATTTTAAAATATCATGCTCGAGGATAGGAAGAATCACATACCTCCTCGGCGAAGTCCACCTGCCAAGTCGAATATGTCGCGCGCAGAGTATCAACCTATAATAGTCAAATACGTCTATCAACGTCTAGACTACACTGTATAAAGTTCTAAGCAGAGGGTTCTCTATTCTACGGAAAATTGGGCAGCACTTCCCTATCCGTCAAGCTACTCAAGTCTACTGTAAATACAGTCCTATGTAAGTACAGTTCAATTCTCTTCTTTAATATCCTTCAGTGTAATTACAGTTCAATTCTCTTCTTTTATACCATCCTTCTAGTAATCTTATACTCAATTCTATGTTACTACAGTATGTAATCTCCAATTACAATAGAAGGACAAGATATTTACCTCGATAAACCCAAAATTATCCAAGTTTAAAAGTCGATCCTGAACAAGGTTTAGCTCCTAATATGAATGCTCCAAACCGCTCCAAGAAACCCTTAGAAGTTTCTACACAACTTCTACTTACTACTTCAACCAACAATGAAGTTTCTCCTAGGGTTTCGTTTAGTGACTAAAGGAAGTATAGTAGTATTTTCCGGACTCTAAGTATATAGATAACTTTGGAAATACTATAAGGGATTGGCTAAGGTATTTTGGAGTAGTAACTATACTTGAAGACAACTTTCTACTAAGGGGGGTGTTTCGGCTAGGGCTTTCAAGAGGGGGGGGGGAGATGGTGTTTGGACGAGAGCTCTTAAGGGAGAAGGGAGTTTTTGAGACTTGGAAGATAATTTGTGGATGAAGAATTCTTCAACTAAGGGGGGGTATTTATAGGACCACCAATGGTCAAGATGAAGGCAAGTGGAGGGCAAGTGGATGGTGGAGATTTGCACATGTGTACCCTTATCCATCTACCACACAAATATCACAAAATATCCTACCTAACCTTGACCAATGTTTAAGGCCTTTAACTTGAAAACAACGTGCCAAGGAATGCACACCATTGCCGTCCACTTGAGGGTGACAAGTGTCGCCCTCTCGTTGGTCCAAAATATTTCATCTCTCGGAAAAATCCGCAAAAATTATTAATGTTGCAACCGTAATTTTCCCTTCGCAAGCTTTGGAAGACGTTTCGTCGGAAAACAATTATTTTCGTGGATTGTGCACAAATTTTCGTCCTATGCCTTAACTTAAGGCTTGAACTTTTGTACGTACGCCCTCACGTACATACTCTGGAAATATGGGGTATAACATTCTCCCCTCCTTAGAAACATTCGTCCCGAATGTTCCTTACCAAGACACACAACGATAAAGCTTAAACAGTTTGCAAATGCCTCACATGGCTATAATACAACACTTAAGCAAATATGTCAATGAAAATTTACAAGTAGGAAAGTGAGTTACCTGGAGGTGTGGGGAATAGGTGAGGATACTTCTGCCTCATGTCCTCCTCAACTTCCCACGTCATCTCCTCCCTGACCTCGTTCCGCCACAAGACTTTGACGGAAACCACGTCCTTGGTCCGCAGACGCCTAACCTGACGATCGATTATCGCTATGGGAATCTCCACATACGATAACCCCTCGGTCACCTGGACATCGTCAATCGGGTGCACCCTAGATGGATCCCCGATACATCTCCTCAGCATAGAAATATGAAAAACCGGATGCACTGCCTCTAGATCGGACGACAGATCCAACTCATAGGCAACCTTGCCTACCCTGCGGACAATCGACACGACCCGATGTACCTTGGTGAGTTTCCCTTTCTTCCGAATCTCATCACACCGCTTCATGGGTGACACCAGAAAAACCCAATCATCAACCTCGAACTACGGATCCGGCGACGATGATCTGCATATGACTTCGCGACTACGGTGGTCAATAGCCGCTCCTGGATAAGCTTCACCTTATCCACTGCCTGCTGTATCAGGTTTGGTCCCACTAACTGCACCTCGCCTACATCAAACCAGCCTATCGGCGATCTGCACTTCCTCCCATACAAGGCCTCATAAGGCGTCATCTGAATACTGGAGTGGTAGCTATTATTATATGCAAACTCAACTAGAGGCAAATGATCCTCCCAGCTACCCCTGAAATCAATAACACAGGCTCGCAACATATCTCGAGTGCGGATAGTGCGCTCGCTTTGTCTGCATGCGAGGATGGAATGCAGTACTCAGGCTCACCGGCGTCCCTAGACCTTTCTGGAAAGACCTCCAAAAGTTAGCCGTAAACTGGGCTCCTCTGTCTGATATGATAGAAGTAGGGACCCGTGCGATCGACGATCTCGGATGTAAAGTCTGGCATAATCCTCCGCCGAAAAAGTCGTCCTGACGGGAAGAAAGTGGGCTGATTTCGTCAGCCTGTCGATGATAACCTAGATAGAATCATGCTTCCTCTGAGTGCGAGGTAATCCTGTGATAAAGTCCATGTTGATCACCTCCCACTTCCAGGTCGGGATCTCTATCGTCTGCAACAAACCAACAGGCCTCTGGTGCTCTACCTTCACCTGCTGACAACACGGGCACTAAGCCACAAACTCTGCAACGTCCCTCTTCAAGCCATCCCACCAATACACAGATCTGAGGTCGTGGTACATCTTGGTCGACCCCGGATGGATAGAGTAACGCTTGTGTGTGCTTCCCTAGAACTGCTGCGAAGTCTCGCAATATCCGGAACACACAACCGCCCTCAAACCTTAGCACCCCGGTGCCACCTCAAGGACCCTTCTCCTCACGAAGAGCGTATCACGGTACGCGTCAAAACCGGATCCTCAGCTGTTGCCTCTTCACCTCGCCGGCGATGGGAAACTTCGGCAACCTCTCGAACTCGAACCCAGCGCTATCGTAATCAATCAATCGGACTCCAAGGCTCGCTAGCTGATGCAACTCGCGGACCATGCCCCTCATCTCTGGCTGCACATCTGATAGACTCCCCATCGACCTACGACTAAGAGCATCTGCCACAACATTGGCCTTCCCCGGGTGGTACAGGATATCGACATCGTAATCCTTGAGTAACTCTAACCACCGTCTCTGTCGTAAGTTCAGCTCCCTCTGGCTGAAGATATACTGAAGGCTCTTGTTGTCTGTATAAATATCCACATGAACCCCATACAAATAGTGCCTCCAGATCTTCACGGCGTGAATCACCGCTGCCAACTCCAAATCAGGGGTGGGGTAGTTCCTCTCATGTTTCTTAATTTGTCGGGATCGTGACGCTATAACCTTGCCTCTTGCATCAACACACATCGGCCGATGCCCGGCGATCACAATACACGACATAGCCGTCTGGACCTCGGAAGAGTAAACGAGGCGGTCGTCGATCTCCTTCAAGAATCGGAAACCACGCCACAAGCATCAGTCCACTGAAACTTAGCTGTCTTCTGAGTCAGCCTAGTCAATGGTGCAGAGATAGAAGCAAACTTCTCCACGAACCGCCGATAATAACCTGCGAGACCCAGAAAGCTGCGCACTGCATCCGGAGTAGTAGGTCAGGCCAAGTCTCGATCGCCTCGATCTTGGCCGTATCCACCCGAATACCATCGGCCCCTACAATATGTCCAAGAAATTCCACCGAAGCCAACCAAAACTCACATTTGGAAAACTTGGCGTATAACTGCTGGTCCTGGAGAACTCTCAGCACAGTCCTCAAATGCTCCGCATGCTCCTGCTCTGAGCGGGAATAAACCAAGATGTCATCAATGAACACTATCACAAACGTGTCCAAAAATGGCTTGAACACTCGGTTCATCAAATCCATGAATACTGCCGGAGCATTGGTCAAACCGAAAGACATAACCCTGAACTCATAGTGCCCGTACCGGGTCCGGAATGCAGTCCTAGGGATATCCGCCTCTCTAACTCGCACCTGATGATAGCCCGATCGCAGATCAATCTTGGAGAAACATCTCGCACCCTGCAGCTGGTCGAACAAATCAACAATCCTGGGAAGGGGGTATCTGTTCTTAATGGTCACCTTGTTCGGTATGCGTAATCAACACACATGCGCGTCCGTCCTTCTTCTTCACGAACAATACCGCTCCCGGGGAGAAACACTAGGCACGATGAAGCCCTTCTCGGCCAAATCTCTAAGTTGGTCCTTCACTCTCAACTCGGCGGTGCCATTCGTATGGCGGAATGGAAATAGGGTGAGTGTCCGGCGACATCAATACAAAACTCTATCTCCTCTCGGGAGGATACGGGAGGTCATCCGAAACACATCTGGAACTCTGCGACTCTGGGCCGAGAAAATCTGGTACCGCAACCTCAGTATCAAACACCCGAATGAGATGGTAGATATACCCCTTCTGCACCATCTTCCTGGCCTTGAGGTAGGAAATAAACCTACCCCTCGGCGACACAGTGTTCCCCTCCCACTCAATAACCGGCTCCCCAGGAAACTGGAACCGTACCACTCTCTCCCTGCAGTCTACACTGGCGTAGCAAGAAGCTAACCAATCCATGCCCATGATCACATCGAAATCAGTCATGTCCAACTCTATCAAGTCGGCTAGGGTCTGACGACTGCATAAAGTCACTGGGCAAGCTTTATATACCCGCCGAGCTACCACCGAATCACCCACTGGCGTAGCTACCTCAAAAGGGTCTATGGACACAGGTTCTATCCCTATCATACTAGCAATAAGGGGAGATATATAGGACAGAGTAGAACCCGGATCTATCAAGGCATACACATCACAACCAGAAACTGATAAAGTACCTGTGACGACATCAGGCGACGCCTCCTGGTCCTGCCGGCTGGACAAGGCATAAATGCGGTTCTGAGGACCGCTAGAACTGGGACCCGCGCCACGACCTCTGCCGCGACCTGCTGGTCCATGAGTACCACGCCTCGGGCGATGGCGTAGGGGATGAGGCGACAGCAGACCACAGTGGTGACCCCTCCGTCACGCCGCAGTCGGACGGGCTCTCGCGTAGTGACCTGCGGCCACAAGTATAGCAAACTCCGAAGTAGTACCACAACTCCTGAATGGAATCTACGCATCGGATACACCGGCGGACCTCGATCGGTTAGCACTCTTGCTACCGAAGTCCAAGCCACAGGGCCCCGACACGCCTGAATACCCTGGCTGTCCTGAAGACGGTGTAGGAGTGCTCTGAGCTGGCTGGGGTGCAAATCTAGACTGCTGCTGAGGCCGCCCACCCCGAGAGCTACCAAAAGATCCTGCCGTCCTGGCCTTCTTCTGCTGCTGATATCTGTCGACCCGTCGGCCTCTACGCTCCTCGCATCCAAGTGCATGAGCCTGTATGCGGGCAATGTCCATGCCCGGCTGAAGAGCCACACCTAAGCAAGACTCTGCCAGATAATCATCTAACCCGGTGACGTAGCGGTGCACCCGGTCCTCCATATCTGCTACTAGCGCAGGGACATATCGAGCCAACGAATCGAACTCAACGTTGTACTCCCTAACGGTGCGCCCTCTCTGTCTCAGCATCAAAAACTTGTCGGCCCGTGCCCTCCTCATCTGCGGAGGCAAGAAGTGAGTAAGAAAAGCCTCCGAGAACTCGTCCCAAATAGCTGGAGGCGCGTGCTCTCCCCGGGATAGCTCCCACGAATCAAACCAGTCGACTGCGGTATCACGCAGCCGATGCGAACCGAAGATCACGGACTCGGTCTCCGAAGCCTTGATCACTCGCATGATCCTCTGTAACTGACGGATGAACTCCTGCGGATCATCCTCAGGCCTCGACCCGTAGAACTCTGGCGGGCTACAACTCAGAAAATCCCGTAGTCTCAAGCTGTCCGATCTAGGATGTACCACGGGTGCTACTGGAACTGCTGCATCGGCCTATCTCCGTTCGCCACGATCCCGGCGATGGCGGGCCATCTCTGTAACCCATCTCATCTGCTCCGGTGTGGGGTGGAGTGCAGTATCGTGGTCTCATCAGCCACTGCTGCGGCCCTAAACCCTGCTGGGGCCGGCGGCGTCGTGGAACTCGCCGTCTCGGGTATAGACTGGGCCTGAGCCCTCGTGACTCTCGGTGTCCTACTAGCAGCTCCCTCGGCTTCCTTGCCCTTCTGGGCCCGGGTTGCCTTACGTGGAGGCATAACTGTTAAAGAAAGGAAATACGTTAGAGGGGTCCAACTTATAACACAACTCTAAGGCACGATCTCAGAGTGAGAAGAATGGAAACCAATCCTAAATATCCTATAGCCTCCTGATTATTGGTGTGGTGCACAGCACACCGATAATCAAGACTCTACTAGATACGGTCTGTAGACACTTTCCGAGGATTAACTGCTTTGATACCACTTTTGTCACGACCCGTTTCGGGGCCCGTGACTGGTGCCTTACCCGGGCACCCAAGTAGTCATTCATCAGAGTAATCAGCGGAATATAAAAACAAGACATGAAACAAATGTAAAATAAGACACAGTTTATCTGAGAGAAAAGTCGCCTTTCGGCATATATATATATAAGCCAAGTCTGGCAGTTACATCCCAACTGTACAATAGGACTACAGACCTCTAAGGAAGTAAACAACTATGGCGGGACAGAGCCCCGCCATACCCTGAATGTACAAAACTATCTACAACAACAGGGAGATCATACCCAAAAGTCGAGCCTCCGGAGAAGATGGAGCTCCTGACACCAAGAAAAGATCCTAAAACTGAGGATCCGCTACCTGCTTCCCTTTACCTGCGGCATGAACGCAGCCCCCCGAAGGAGGTCAGTACAACAGGTACCAAGTATGTGAAACTGTAAAGTACTTTAAATGAAATCATACCATTTTAAAAGCAATTCTACAAATATGTACGAAACAACCAATGTAACCACACATAGTGCCACAACATAACCAAAAGCAAAATAGATATAACATAACTGGTCTTTTCTAGGCCGCTAATGATCGAAGCAAGGCCAACCGCCCATAGTATCATTATGCGAGCCTAATCCTGGAACTCCGCTGATCGCATAGTCACGCGAACCCGCGTGAGGTATTCTCGCGTCGGGGTAGCTAGCCAGCAGTATCCTCACGGACTCCGCGATCCGCATAGTCACATAGACCGCGTAGTCACACGCACCGCATAAGGCACTCCTCGCGTCGGGATAATACACCGGAATGATCAATCTCGGAACTCCGCGACTCGCGTGGTCACACAGAACCGCATAGGCCGTATAGACCGCATCAAGGGTGGCAAGCCCTCGGTATAACAAGTCGAGGGTATGTGATATAAGAAAAGATAAGCGGGCTTAACGTTTAACAACGTAAGCACAACAAGAATAACCCCCTTACACGACATCACAAGACACTAACACGCGTAGCATCATAACATGTTTACTTATCACACCATCTTACTACACTTTTCAGAAATCAATACAAGATTTTCATAAACAAATAAGTAAAACCGTTCCTTTTATCTTTCTTAAGTCGTTATACCTAACTTCCCATAAAGCTAGTATAACTCTTAAGCTTTCTATTTAAAAATCAAGTATTACTCTTCTTTCAAAAATGATTCATAATTCTTTTGAAATACTTCAAGGTTCTTATTATTTAGACTCAAGTCAACAGACGTCCAGTAAAACCATGTTCAGTTAACACACGTACGTCTACCGTACTATATATATATATTTTAAAATATCATGCTCAAGGGGATAGGAAGAATCACATACCTCCTCGGCGAAGTCCACCTGCCAAGTCGAATATGTCGCGCGCAGAGTATCAACCTATAATAGTCAAATACGTCTATCAACGTCTAGACTACACAGTATAAAGTTCTAAGCAGAGGGTTCTCTATTCTACGAAAAATTGGGCAGCACTTCCCTATCCGTCAAGCAACTCAAGTCTACTGTAAATACAGTCCTATGTAAGTACAGTTCAATTCTCTTCTTTAATATCCTTCAGTGTAATTACAGTTCAATTCTCTTCTTTTATACCATCCTTCTAGTAATCTTATACTCAATTCTATGTTACTACAGTATGTAATCTCCAATTACAATAGAAGGACAAGATATTTACCTCGATAAGCCCAAAATTATCCAAGTTTAAAAGTCGATCCTGAACAAGGTTTAGCTCCTAATCTGAATGCTCCAAACCGCTCCAAGAAACCCTTAGAAGTTTCTACACAACTTCTACTTACTACTTCAACCAACAATGAAGTTTCTCCTAGGTTTTCGTTTAGTGACTAAAGGAAGTATAGTAGTATTTTCCAGACTCTAAGTATAGAGATAACTTTGGAAATACTATAAGGGATTGGCTAAGGTATTTTGGAGTAGTAACTATACTTAAAGACAACTTTCTACCAAGGGGGGGTGTTTCGGCTAGGGCTTTCAAGAGGAGAGGGTGTTTGGACGAGAGCTCTTAAGGGAGAAAGGAGTTTTTGAGACTTGAAAGATAATTTGTGGATGAAGAATTCTTCAACTCAGGGGTATTTATAGGACCACCAATGGTCAAGATGAAGGCAAGTGGAGGGCAAGTGGATGGTGGAGATTTGCACATGTGTACCCTTATCCATCTACCACACAAATATCACAGAATATCCTACCTAACCTTGACCAATGTTTAAGGCCTTTAACTTGAAAAAAACGTGCCAAGGAATGCACACCATTGTCGTCCACTTGAGGGTGACAAGTGTCGCCCTCTCATTGGTCCAAAATATTTCATCTCTCGGAAAAATCCGCAAAAATTATTAATGTTGCAACCGTAATTTTCCCTTCGCAAGCTTTGGAAGACGTTTCGTCGGAAAACAATTCTTTTCGTGGGTTGTGCACAAATTTTCGTCCTATGCCTTAACTTAAGGCTTGAACTTTTGTACGTACGCCCTCACATACATACTCTGGAAATACGGGGTATAACAGGGTGACACGTGTCGCCCTCCCGTTCGTCGCAATATTTTGTTTTCCGACAAATTCCAAAACTCCGATAAATTTTTACTCGTCTCAAATCTTAACATTTTGATTTCTTATGTACGTCCTTATAAACATATCCTGAAATTCCGGGGTGTAACAGGTGCCACATGTCACCCTCTCATTCGTCCATAAAATTTCGTAACCCTCGTGGGCCCCACAAAACGTAAAATTCCTCGGGTGTGCCCCACGTGACCAAATCCGTAAAAAAAAAAATCCATAATGTTAATAAGTTCCATACTCTTCAAATAATGCATTTTGAGAATCTAATTCTCCTTAACGAACATTTTTACTTTCCGACGTTCGGAAGATTTTCCGTCGGAAAAACAATTCTTCCTTTCATACCAATTTCTCAAGTCTTGTGTTCTCGCGTCTATTCTCTTATACATGTCCTGGACTTACGGGGTGTAACAATAACCAAGAGACTTATACTTTCAAATCAAGTTACATAGTTTTCAAAATACTTCAAGTCTCTTAACTTTTAAGAAAACAAGTTTCTTAACTTAGAAAATCAAGTTATCAATGCTCTTCCCAAATCAAGCATTCTATAATTTTAAATCAATTCATTCCTTCCTTTAAGAATCAAGTCTCATAACTTGAAAAATAAAGTCTCTTAACCTTTCTAGAATTCAAGGTTCATAGTCTTAAACTTCATACTTAAACTCTTTAAATTAAGTAACATATACTTTTATGCGTTGTGAATAAGTTATACTTGTTTATAACGATCTTATTAAAGAATCCATGATCTAGAAAATGTAATACAATTTTGTCTTATCTTAGCTTTTATGCAGATGGAGAATTCTACTCATTTTAATATAATTGATTGTCGATACATTTTCTTTTATTAACGCTGCAATGGCTTGTTCGATACTTATTCTCATTCGTGCAGTAACTTAGCAAAGTCAACTTGACTCCAAATACTTCCTAATGACTCTTACCAACATCCCCCATAAGACTTGGTAAGAACTTAGGATAACTTCGACGTAACTTTTACATAGAGTAAATCAACATACATACCTCTTAACTTCTAAGAGTAGAAGGAAACATGAAATAATACCACATGTATATTCCATACATAGAATCATGTCAAAAGAAGGAAGAGGTTCACATACCTCGCGACGATTATCGACAAGTAGCAAAATGCTCCAAAGTACTTCAACCTTGATAGCTATTCCATCCTTAAGTAGAATACGCTACTCGTAGTACTTCAACCTATATTTACCGTAACATGTATATCAACTCCTCACTTTAACGTAGAATCATACTAAGTGTAAAGTCCTCAAATTCTACGGAAAATCGGACAACACTTCCTTTGTTTCTACGTACTTTTCCACCTTTTTCAAGGCCCAAAAATCAATAACCAAACGCCACATTTAAGGCCCAACAATTCAGCAATACAAAGGGGATTACACGCCTAATAGGATGTGTAAAATTCTGCCCCACAAACAATATAAAACTGTCCAATAATTCCAAGCCATATTCGGCTCCAATGTCACAACGATTATCAATTTCCTTTCAATTCCTTTTTCAATCCAAGTTGTTATTCCAACATGTTACATATATAATAACAATTACAACAACTATAAATCCCTTCTTCCTTAACATGCGACGATTGTAACTACCGTCCAAATTGATTTCAACATTAATGGCTAACTTGTACATTTTCGGTTTTTAACATGTCAACATGATCCAAATATTTTCAAACTTCATTCTATATACCACATGCTCATTTCTTAACTACTATAACATGTAATCTTCAATTACATTAAGAAGATGGAGATTTTACCTCAATAAGCCCTAATAATGTCCAAGCCTAAAAGTCGATCCTTAGCAACTTTTAGCTCCTCTTCTTATGTTCCAATATGCTCCAAGCACTCCTTAGAAGCTCATGAAGAACTCCTATTCAAGTTATATCTTCAAAGTTGAAGAACACCCTAGGGTTTCGCCTTGCGACTAACGTAAAAACGTCGTTTTTCTGAGATCTTTCTATTGAGATATTCTTACAATACCCTTAGGGACCTTGGGTTAAAGTCTTGTGAATAATGAACCACAATTGCAAAATTTTCTTGTGAGAAAGTGCACAAAGCCGAGAGCAACTCTTAAGAACAAGAATGTTGTGAATTTTTTCTAAGTGTTGTAGACTTGGTCTTGGTCAATTTTCTCAAGCTAGCAAGACTTGATCTTCTACATTGGTCAATGACCATTACACCCTTGCCCAATTTTGTCCAAGGACATGTGGGGGGGGGGGGGCACTGTTACACCCCGAAATTCTGGGACATGAAAGAGAGAATAGACGTGAGAAAACAGGACTTGAAAATTTGTACGAAAGAAAGAAGTGTCTTTCCGACGGAAAATCTTCCGAACGTCGGAAAGGAAAAATGTTCATTGGTGAGAATTAGATTCTCAAAATACATTAATTGAGGAATATGGAATGTATTATCTTTATGTAAATTTATTTTTACGGATTTATGGGGCCCACCCGAGGAATTTTACGTTTTGTGGGACCCACGAGGGTTACGGAATTTTATGGACGAATGGGAGGGAGACACGTGGCACCCCCCCCCCCCAATGGTCCTGGACGAAAATTACAAGGGTTAAATGGTCATTGATCATTGAAGATGAATAAGTCTTCAAGCTTGAGATTGTTGACTTGTCAACTTGTCCACTTGGCTAGTTATCCAAGTGTTCTTCATCCTAGCCTCACATTTGTTATAATCTAAGCCCTCCATTGTATTATATATACACTACACTAGTGCAAGACTAAGTCTCCAACACTTAGAAAAAATCACAACATTCTTGTTCTTCATGTGTGCTCTCGGGTTTGTCATTTCCCACACAAAAAAAATTGTAATTTTGGTTCTTTATTCACAAGACTTTAACCCAAGGTCCCTAAGGGTATTGTAAGGATATCTCAATAGAAAGATTTCGGAAAAACAACGTTTTCACATTAGTCGCAAGGCGAAAACCTAAGTCATTTCACAAGTTTGGATTGGAAATGGAAGAAAAGTTGGTTGTGAACTTCTAAAGACTTCAAATAGCGGATTGGAGCGTAAAGGAAAGGAGCTAAGAATTGATAAGGAGCGACTTTGAATCTTGGAATTTTTAAGGGCTTATAAAGGTAACAATTCTTGTCGTTTTAGTAATTAAGATTACTTATTGTTGTAGTTATGGATATTAGAAAGCATGAGGTATATAGTATGAAGTTTGATAAGTGTATTGTCTATTGTAACCCTAATCCGAAAACTAGCATGTTTAGCCCTTAAGATTACAATTCGATTTGATTATTAGTTTAAGTCGTCACATGTTATATAGAGAAGGAATTGTAGTTGTTAAAGTTGTTTATGACTATATAACATGTTTGACCTAAGGACTTGGATTGAAAAAGGAATTGTAAGGAAATTGATATTGTTATGGATAGTGTTTTGTCGAAAATGTGCCTTAAGGAATTGACGGTTTTATATTATTTGTGGGGCAGAATTTTACACGTCCTGTTAAGGCGTGTAATCCCCTTTGGTTAGCTGAATTGTTGGGCCTTAAAAGTGGCATTTGGTTATTGATTTCCGGGCCTTGAAAAAGGTGGAAAAGTATGTAGAAACAAAGGAAGTGATGTCCGATTTTCCGTAGAATTTAGTGACTTTGCACTTAGAATATTCTACGTTTGAAGCTAGAGGTTAATGGACGTATTATGACCATTATAGGTTGAAGTACTAAGTATAGCGTATTTTACTTGAAGGATGGAATAGCTATCAAGGTTGAAGTACTTTGGAGCACTTTGCTACTTGTCGATAATCGTCGCGAGGTATGTGAACCTCTTCCTTCTTTTGACATGATTCTATGAATGGAATATACATGTGGTATTATTTCATGTTTCCTTCTACTCTTAGAAGTTAAGAGGTATGTATGTTGATTTACTCTATGTAAAAGATACGTTTAAGTTATCCTAAATTCTTACCAAGTCTTATGGGGGATGTTGGTTTGAGTCATTAGGAGGTATTTGGAGTCAAGTTGACTTTGCTAAGTTACTACACGAATGAGAATAAGTATCGAACAAGCCACTGCAGCGTTAATAAAAGAAAATGTATCGACAATCAATTAAATTAAAATGAGTAGAATTCTCCATCTACATTGAAGCTAAGATAAGACAAAATTGTATTACATTTTCTAGATCATGGCTGCTTTAATAAGATCGTTATAAACTAGTATAACCTATTCACACGCATAAAAGTATATGTTACTTAATTTAAAGAGTTTATGTATGAAGTTTTAAGACTAGGAACCTTAAATTCTTAAAAGGTTAAGAGACTTTATTTTTCAAGTTATGGGACTTGATTCTTAAAGGAAGAAATGACTTGATTTAAAAAAGTATAGAATACTTGATTTGGAAAGTATTGACTTCTTGATACTCTAAGTTAAAGACACTTGATATTCTAAGTTAAGAAACTTGTTTTCTTAAAAGTTAAGAGACTTGAAGTATTTTGAAAGCTATGTAATTTGATTTGAAAGTATAAGTCTCTTGGTTATAAAAGGAATGAATTTGTCTAAGACATAAAGAGTTATAACGGATTTATGGGAAGTTTGTTATAACAACTTTATGGAAGATTACAAGAATGGTTTTCTCCAAGTAATGTAAGCAAAGAAATTACTTGAAATAAAGAAGGGCAAATTGGGTTAAAGGTACTAATTGCTTAAGGTTTTAAGGAAAGAAGTCACTTGATTTAGAAGCCTATAAATGTATTTCTAAAAAGGTATTGTGACTTGTGTTGAAAAGTAAATATGAATTGATACTACGGTTATTAGTATCTTGGAGATTTTATATGAAAAAGAGTCATTTTTAAAAGAATAGAAGTACGTAGTACTTTGGGATTAATTCCCGGATTTTATAACGACATGTTAGTGCCTTAAGTAAACTAAAATGGGAGTGTTTATAGATAAAGTTAATAAGAAGTTAGAGGATTTCTTAACTTGCTTATGTTATGTATGATAAGCAGCTAGTGCTTATGTTATGTATGATAAGCAGCTAGTGCTTATGTTATGTATGATAAGCCGGTAGTGCTTATGTTATGTATGATAAGCCGGTAGCACTTATTTTATGTATGATAAGCCGGTGGTGCTTATGTTATGTATGATAGCCTTTGGGGCTAGTGTTATGAGTATAAATGTGGGGTAAACCCCCAAGACGTTATACACCTCCTGAGTATAAATGCGGGGTAAACCCCCAAGACGTTATACATTCTGAGTATGATTGCGGGGTAAACCCCCAAGACATTATACCTCTCCATGGATTTGCTACCCATGATGCGAGTATGGCGTATTTGCTCAATGCGGGCCCATAGGGCCTAAGCGGGTGAAATAGTCCTATGCGAGGAATACCTCATGCGGGTCCACACGACCTATGCGGGCGGATACAGTCTATGCGAGGAATACCTCATGCGGGTCCATACGGCCCTTGCGGGTGAAATAGTCCCAGGAGTAGGATTGCTAAATGATAATATGGGCAGGTGACCCTAAGTTGATCATATGCTTCGTATTTTTATGCAGTATACCTTTATGGGCAGACTTATGTGACTTTATCGCGTTCCAGATTGGGCCGGGCAGTATAGGCGTCCCTCCACAAAGGGCCGGATTATGTTATGAAAGATAAGTAAGTTATATGGTAATGAACTTAATGATTTCTCCTAAGTATGTACGTAAGAATTTGACTATAATTGTTATTGAAAAATGGGAAAAGATAATGATGTACAATTAAGTTCATGAGTGGTAATGGCACGACAGGATCTGGTATTTACCTTTTTATACTTGCCTCTATCATTCTTTTGTACAGTTATGATTTGTTACTGTACCTTATTTCCGTTCCTTATTCGGTACCTGTTGTACTGACCCCCTTCGGGGGGGCTGCGTTCATGTCCGCAGGTTTAGGTACACAGTTGTGGATCCGCGGGCTTAGGATCATGGTTCAGCATTTTGAGATGACTCCAATGTTCTGGAGCTTGTCATCATGGTTATGTATATTCAGGGGTACGGCGGGGCCTTGTCCCGTCACATTATTTGTCCAAACTCTTAGAGGTCTGTAGTCATATCTTGTGGGTCGCTTTGTAAAAAAAAAAGGAGGTACCTGCTTTTGGTTTTACATATTTATATGTATCCAGGAAGGTAGCCTTATCGGCTAACCTATTATTTATTTCTTGTTAAATTTATGTATGTATGTTCCGCTACTATTCTCTGATGTATACATGTAAGGGTGCCCAGGTAGGGCACCAGTCGCGGGCCCAGGGTTGGGTCGTGACAGGCACGTGTCGCCCTCACATTCGTCCATAAATTTTTTTAACCCTCGTAGGCCCCACAAAACGTAAAATTCCTCGGGTATGCCCCACGTGACCAAATCCGTAAAAATAAATTTCCATAATGATAATACATTCCATAATCCTCAAATAATGCATCTTGAGAATCTAATTCTCATCAACGAACCTTTTTCCTTTCCGACGTTCGGAAAAACAATTCTTCCTTTCGTACCAATTTTCAAGTCTTGTGTTCTCGCGTCTATTCTCTTATTCACATGTAATAGAATTACGGGGTGTAACATTCTTCCCCCCTTAGAAACATTCGTCCTCGAATGTTCTTTCGGAGTCCAATCTAATTAGATAGCGACATAATCTCCTTTTACTACACCCTACATACAAGATATGCCACCCTTGGCCATATAACAATACTTATACTAAAACGTCAACCTGAACTCCAAGTACCTCCAAGGCACTTAACATAAAATCCTTCAATAATCGTACGTTCTTATCTCCGTCTCTTAACGTTCAAATTCAACCCAGTCATTTTAATAAAATAAGTCACATAGACTCCATAATTTCATGTCAAAGAATGAAGGAATAACTTACATATTACTAACACTTCCTTTCCTTTCTTATCGATAACCGGCTCACCGGAAAACTGGAATTGAACCAACCTCTCTCTACAGTCAACCTTGGCACCCACGAAGCCAACTAGTCCATACTCATAATGACCTCAAAGTCTGTCGTATTCATCTCTACTAGGTGCGCTGGTCCGACATTTGTATCATCACCGGGAAAATCTCATATACCCGCTCAGCTACCACCCAAACATTCACGGGTGTAGTTACCTCGAAAAGTTCTTATGGATTCAGGCTTCATTCCTTTACACTTGGTTGCTATCTTTCTTACTGGTCGTACTATTTCCGTACTCCCAACTCATATTAGCATACGCACATAACCTCCATACCGATTCTGGCCTCCAATCTTTGGAGTCACTCTATTAAACAATATAAGGCCATTTCCGGCTCTCACAACCTGATTCCGATGGAACGCGTCAACGAACCCGTAAAACAATTAACTAGACTTGGGCCCTGTACCCTCGTGACCATGTCATGTAGCGGAACTGCTACCAACTGATCCCACTCCTTTTCAGGCTATGGGGCGACCCGTAATAGGTCCTCAACCCGACCCACCGTCGCACTTAACTCTTACCCTTAGTCTGAATAAAATCTTATTGCGCGAGAAGGCCTTATATACCCAAGGTCTCAGCGGTTATCAATATTCATAGGCTCGCAATTTCCATGCTCCAAGCCTACCTTACCAGTCCCCCCGTAAACGGGTATAATAACTTCTCATAATACCATAACCTTGTTGTCTCTATCACAACAACCATTACCTACTCCATGTGGATCTCATCCATACAATTCTCTTAAGCCTACCACGTAGCTTAATCTATTAACATGGAATTCCATTAAGTTCCTTAACATGACTTCTTAAGGGTTCGCTACCCTATCAAACAACTCAACATTTCCCAATTATCTCAAAATAAAACATAAGCCCTTGGCGAGAATTCATTAACTGTTTCATACCTTCCCAGTATCTAGTTAGTCCTTACCAAATCCTGGTAATCTAAAATCATTCCAGACAACACGTGTCTGACCCTCATACATAAACCCATATAGCTGTACGTCATTATACCAACTATACTACAATCATTACCAACCTGGATACGCAATCCACATAGTCCTTCTTGGGTCACTGCTGCCTTTCTCATAGCTGCAATCAACATAACTCGTTAGGGAGAGACGACCCTAACAACACAGCTCTATCGCACGATCTCAGAGTGAGAATAATGGAAACCAATCCTAAATGTCCTGCAACCTCCTGATTATAGATGTGGTACACAACACACTGATAACCAAGACTCTACTAGACACGGTCTATAGACACTTTCCGAGGACTAACTGCTCTTATACCACTTTTGTCACGACCCAACCCCGGGCCAGTGACTGGTGCCCAACCTGGGCACCCTTCTATTCATACAATACAAAATAACTGCGGAAGTTAAATAACACATTTTTTTTAAAACAAAGGCGAAGTCGATAAGACTGTCATAATATAAATCACCCAAAAGGGCCTACACTATACAATAATGTATTTACAACTCTATCCAGTCCAGCCCACATATGAATACAGACCTCTAAGATTTTGGACAAATACTATGACGGGACAAGGCCCCGCCGTACCCCTGAATATACATAGCCATTATGACAAGCTCCGAAACATTGGAGCCATCTCAAAATGCTGAACCAGGATCTTAAGCCCGCGGATCTACAACTGTGTACCTAAACCTGCGGACATGAACGCAGCCAGAAGAAGTCGATTACAGTACTAAATATTGAACGAAAATAAGGTACAGTAAACAGATCATAACTGTACAAAAGAATGACAGGGGCAAGTATAAAAAGGAAATACCAGATCCTACCATGTCATTACAACTCATGAACTTAATCGCACATTCTTATCTTTTCCCATTTTTCAATAAGAGTTATAGTCAAATTCTTATGTACATACTTAGGAAAAATCATGAAGTTCATTACCATATAACTGACTTACCTTGCATAACATAATTCGGCCCTTTATAGAATGATGCCTTATTTTGGAGTTCACTTTGATTATCTATATGTAATAACGTAACCCGGCCCATTTGCGGGACACGGTGAAGTCATACAAAAGCCTTCCCATGAAGGTATTCTGCCCGGCCCATTCTGGGACGCGATAAAGTCACATAAGTCTGCTCATAAAGGTATACTGCCCGACCCAATCTGGGACGCGATAAAGTCACATAAGTCTGCCCATAAAGGTATACTGCCCGGCCCAATCTGGGACGCGATAAAGTCACATAAGTCTGCCCATAAAGGTATACTGCATAAAAATAGGAAGCCTATGATCAACTTAGGGCCACCTGCCCATAGTATCATTTGGTAATCCTACTCCTGGGACTATTTCACCCGCATAGGCTGTATCCGCCCGCGTAGGTCGTATAGACCCGCATGAGGTAATCTTCTCGCATAGGACTAGTCCGCCCCTCATAGGACTATTTCACCCGCATAAGCCCTACGGACTCGCATGAGATATTCCTCGCATCATGGCGAGCAAATCCACGGAATATGCAAATGCAACAAGCCCGGGGAATGACCCCGTAATAAAACAATATATCACTAGCACAACCGGCTATCATACATAACATAAGCACCACCGGCTTATCATACAATAACATAAGCACCACCGGCTTACCATACATAACATAAGCACTACCGCCTTATCATAAATATCATAGCAAGTTAGGAAATCCCTTAACTTCTTATTAGCCTTAATTATTAAGCATTCTCATTTTTATTCAAAATTAAGGCACTAACATGTCATTAAAAATCCGGGAATTTAACCCAATACTATGTACTTCCATTCTTTTCAAAGACTCCTTTTCATATAAAACCCCAAGATACTAACACCCGTAGTATCAAGGCATGTCTACATTTCAAACAAGTCACTACATTTTTAGAAATACATTTCTAGGCTTCTAAATCAAGTGACCCTTACTTTAAAACTTTAAGCAATTAGTACCTTTAAATCAAATTGCCCTTCTTTATTTCAAGTCATTTCTTTGTTTACATTACTAGAGAAAACCATTCTTTTAACCTTCCATAAAGTTGTTATAACCAACTTCCCATAAAGCCGTTGTAACTCTTTATGTCTTAGACAAATTCATTCCTTTTATAACCAAGAAACTTATACTTTCAAATCAAGTTACATAGTTTTCAAAATAATTCAAGTCTCTTAACTTTTAAGAAATCAAGTTTCTTAACTTAGAAAATCAAGTTATCAATGCTCTTCCCAAATCAAGCATTCTATACTTTTAAATCAAGTCATTCCTTCCTTTAAGAATCAAGTCCCATAACTTGAAAAATAAAGTCTCTTAACCTTTCTAGAATTCAAGGTTCATATTCTTAAACTTCATACTTAAACACTTTAAATTATGTAACATATACTTTTATGCGTTGTTAATAGGTTATACTTGTTTATAAAGATCTTATTAAAGTAGCCATGATCTAGAAAATGTAATATAATTTTGTCTTATCTTAGCTTCTATGCAGATGGAGATATCTACTCATTTTAATATAATTGATTGTCGATACATTTTCTTTTATTAACGCTGCAATGGCTTGTTCGATACTTATTCTCATTCATGCAGTAACTTAGCAAAGTCAACTTGACTCCAAATACTTCCTAACGACTCTAACCAACATCCCCCATAAGACTTGGTAAGAACTTAGGATAACTTAGACGTAACTTTTACATAGAGTAAATCTACATACCTCTTAACTTCTAAGAGTAGAAGGAATCATGATGTTACACCCCGTAATTTTAGGACATGAATAAGAGAATAGACGCGAGAACACAAGACTTGAAAATTGGTACGAAAGAAAGAATTGTTTTTCCGAAGGAAGATCTTCCGAACTTCGGAAAGGAAAAATGTTTGTTGATGAGAATTAGATTCTCAGAATACATTATTTGAGGAGTATGGAATTTATTATTATTTTGGAAATGTATTTTACGGATTTGGTCACGTAGGGCCCACACGAGAAATTTTACGTTTTGTGAGGCCAACGAGGGTTACGAAAATTTATGGACGAATGGGAGGGTGACACGTGTCACCCCTACATGGTCTTGGATGAAATTTACCAAGGATAAAATGGTTATTTGACCAAGGTATAGATGACCAAGTCTTGCAAGCTAAGAGCTTGAGATAATTGACTAAGTCAAAGAGCCACTTGGCTTGATATCTTTCATCAAAACCTAACAATTGTTATAATCTTGACCCTCCATTGTTTTATATATACTACACTAGTGCAAGACAAGTCTTCAACACTTAGAAAAAAATTTAGAGAACTTGAGCTAAGTATATGTTGCTCTCGGCTTTGAGAGTTCCCACACAAAAAAAAATTGCAAATGTGGATCATAATTCACATGACTTTAACCCAAGGTTCCTAGGGGTTTTTTAAGGATATCTCAATAGAAAGATCTCAGAAAAATGACGTTTTTACGTTAGTCGCAAGGCGAAAACCTAAGGTGTTCTTCAACTTTGAAGATGGAACTTGAAGAGGAGTTCTTCATGAACTTCTTGTTATACCCCATATTTCCAGAGTATGTACGTGAGGGCGTACGTATAAGAATTTGAGCCTTAAGATTAGGCAAGGTTCGAAATTGGGCACAAGTGCCGAAAAGAGTCGTTTTCCGACGAAACGTTTCCACAGCTTACGTAGGGAAAATTCCGGCTATGTCATTAATAATTTTTGCGGATTTTTCCGAGAGACGAAACATTTTGGACCAACGGGAGGGTGACAAGTGTCACCCTCACATTGGAAGCAAGTGGACGGCAAAGCTAGACCATTGGCACGTTTTTTGTGTTGAAATTTTGGTCAAGGGTTAGGTAGGATATTTTGTGTAGATGGATAAGGTAGCACATGGCTAAATCTTGGCCTTACACTTGTTATGCACTTGTCTTCATCTTGGCCATTGGTTGGCCTTCACTTGACCTATAAATACCCCTCTAAGTTGAAGACTTTCTTCATCCTCACTTGAGCAATCTATCTAAGTCTCAAAATACTCCCTCCCTCTTGTTCTTTAGTCCACCACACCCCTCCCTTTGAGAAGGCCCTTTGTCCGAGAGCTTCCCCCTCCCCCATTGTAGTGGTTAGCCGTGGGGTACCCCCCCTAGCCTAGTTGTTTTCGTATAATACCCCTTGTTGTGGTATAGAAATACTCTCCTAGTATTGTTATTATGTCCAAATACCTTGTAGTTTTCCCAAGGTTACACTTATACAAAAGCCCAGAAAATACTATTATACTTCCTTTAGCCACTAAACGATACCCTAAGGAAATCTTCATTGATAGTTGAAGTAATTGAGTAGAAGTTGGTTAGAACTTCTAAGGGTTGTTTGGAGCGGGTTGGAGCGCACGGAGTAGGAGCTAAACCTTGCTCATGATCGACATATAAACTCGGATAATTTTGGGCTTATCGAGGTAAACACTCTTGACCTTCTATTGTAATTGGAAATTACATGTTGTAGGAATATATAGTTGAAGTATACTATATATAGAACTGAACATTAATTGTGTGGCAATGTCTTTTGACTTAAGCCTGAATTTTAAAGAAGAGAACTGAACTGTAAATTACATAGGAATGTATTACAGTAGACTTGTGTAGTATTACTGTGAGTAGAATTGTACACGTCCGGTTAGATGTGCAAACCCCCCCCCCCCCCCCGGTTGGCTTGGTAGTCGGCCTCTATAGAGGAGGAGATTTCTGTTGTTGCGGGAAGTCTTCAATTTTCTGTAGAATATTCTACATTGAGATCTAAGATGTTAATAGGCTCCTTGTGGCCTCTATAGGTTGAAATACTGCGTGTGGCGTGGTCTACTTGGCTTAAGGTGTAGCCGACGGTTTGAAGTACTTGGAGCGTTTTGCTATTAGTCGATAATCGTCGCGAGGTATGTGAACCTCTTCCTATCTTTTCTAGCATGATATGTGTGTAACTATGTAGTACGGTAGACGTACATGTGCTAAATGTATTTGATTGGTTTAAAACATAAAGTGTTATAAAAGCTTTATGGGAAGTTGGTTATAACAACTTTATGTAGGTAAGGAAATGCTTTGTGGTTTTAAAAAGGTAACTGATTTGACTTATAACTGACTTGTTGTGTAATAGTAAAGAATCTTGAAGTATTTCAAAAGAATCTTTGAATCATCTTTAATGTAAGAGTAATACTTGGTTTTGAAAACATAAGAGTTATACTAGCTTTATGGGAAGTTAGGTATAACGTCTTAAGAAGAATGGTTTCTTGATTTTTAGAAGTTAAGAGACTTAATCTTAAAAGATAAGAGACTTGACTTGATATGGATGTTAGTGTGAAACCTCATTCGTGAGTAATGAGTACCTGGTTGTAAAAGGAATAATGTTTTACTGATTCGGAAATCAGAATAAGTATCGAACAAACCACTGCAGCGCTAATAAAGGAAAATGTAATGACTAATGAAGTATTATTAAAACCAGTAGAAACCTCCATCTGCATAGAAGCTAAGATGAGACAAAATGAGATTACATTTTCTAGATCATGGCTGCTTAATAAGATTGATTATGAACAAGAATAACCTACTACTTTAGGGCATATGTTACTCAATTGTTTTAAAAGAGATTAAGACATTGAACTATGAAACTTTTCTAAAAAGAAGTGGCGTAATTGAAATTAGGCAAACTGGAACTTTAGGGTAAAGAAAGGCATTGTGTTGTCTTAAAATGGTTTAAAACATAAAGTGTTATAACAGCCTTATGGGAAGTTGGTTATAACGACTTTATGAAAACAAAAGAAGGGTTTTTATCACTGGTCTTAATGTGGTAACTTGACTTTAAAAAGAGAAGTGTTTTGGTCTAAAAAGAAGGCATGGTATTTCCTTAATTTGGTTTTAATAAGGATAGTATGGAAGTTGTTTTGGTTTACTTAAAAGATATAAGTCACTCTATTTTATGCTACGGGTATCGGGTGACTTTTATAAAAGGGAATGGATCTTTAGAAGGAACTTAACGTACGTAGTACTTTAGGATTAAAACCCGGACTTTGACATAAAATGAAAGTACCTTGAGTTGTGGATAGCTTGCCTATGTTTGTTGTTGTGTAACTTGCCTATGCTTGTTGTTGTGTAACTTGCCTATGCTTGTTGTGATAGCCTTTGTTATGCAAGAATTGTGTTCTATATTACCGCGTCTCTCAATGGAGGGCCGGTTGACTTGTTGAGGACTTACTTGGACGTACCGGCAGTGACGGAAAATTTCACGGGTATGCTCCTGATGATAGTGTTATTCCATGGACTAGCTCTCCATGAGGTTTCTTCTTGTTCGCCTTGGTACACGGTGGTCGGCTTCGTACTTGCCGTCTCGTGGCTGATTCGGCCTTGGTACTGTAGTTAGCCCTCGTGACTTGCCCCGTTTAGTGTAGTGGCGGAAGTCTCGTGTCTGACCTTGGTACACGGTGGTCGACCCTCGTACTTGCCCGATCGCCACGTGACCGGGCTTGGTATCTGGTAGTCGGCTCTCGCACTTGCACCGTGTCAGCTTCGTGGTTTGGTTGTATTGTATTGTTATTACGGCTTTGGCATCAGGTAGGACTTGGTGTTCAGGTGTACTTCTTGATGTTATCATATCATGCATCGCGGTGAGGAAGGTATTCCACGGGCATGGCCCGATCTTTGTGGGCGTGAGACCCAAAATTATATTTGAGTAAATGACCGGAGGGCGTGAGACCACGACTTGATATAATCGTTATATGTGTATCGTAGTTTGGTTATCATACATGTCTCTGCTTTATATAGACTATTATGATTTCATTTACGTATTCTGATTTCACATACTGTACTGTTATCGACCTCCTTGAAGTGCGTTCATCTGCGCAGTGAAGTACATCATTGTCGATCCGCTTTTAGGATCACCTTTCAGTATTGGGAAGCTCAGTTCCTTGGAGGCTTATCTTTGGTATGTTACCACGATGTCTGTAGTTCTTGTACATTCGGGGTATGGCGGCCACTGTCCGTCATAGTTGTTGTAAAAATCTTAAGTGCAGAGCACCTTTGTTGTGGCGGGGTTGTAAGGATTATGGCTATTCAAACGTTTATATATATATATGTTGAAAGGCAATCGCTTTTTGGTTGCTTTGTTTATTTATAATATCTCTCATTTCATGATTATGTTTTATTTCCGCTGATTTTCTCTGATGTTGTATCACTAGGGTGCCCGGGGTAAGGCACCAGTCACGGGCCCGGATTTACGGGTCGTGACACTTCTAAGGAGTGCTTGGAGTGGATTGAAACATGAGAAGAGGAGCTAAAAGTTGCTACGGATCGACTTTTACGCTTGGACATTATTAGGGCTTATTGAGGTAAAATCTTCATCTTCTTAATGTAATTGAAGATTACATGTTATAGTAGTTAATAAATGAGCATGTGGTTTATATAATGAAGTTTGAAAAGATTTGGATCATGTCGTCATGTTAAAACCGAAAATGGACAAGTTAGCCATTAATGTGGTAATCAATTTGGTCGATAGTTACAATCGTCGCATGTTAATGAAGAAAGAATTTATAGTTGTTGTAATTGTTATTATGTATATAAAATGTTGGAATAATAACTTGGATTGAAAAAAGAATTGAAAGGAAATTGATAATTGTTGTGACATTGTAGCCGAATATGGCTTGGAATTATTGGACAGTTTTATATTGATTGTGGGGCAGAATTCTACAGGTCCTTGAAAAAGGTGTAAAAGTACGTAGAAACAAAGGAAGTGCTGTCCGATTTTCCGTAGAATTTGGTGACTTTACACTTAGAATATTCTACGTTTGAAGCTAGAGGTTAATGGACGTATTATGTGTTATACCCCGTAGTTCCAGGGTGTGTATGTGATGACGTACGTACGAGAATACGACAGAAATTTTGGAAAGAAAGAAAGATGTGATTTTTCGACGGAAAAGTTTCCGGATTTTGTAAAGGAAAAAGTTTCGTTAATGGGAATTGGATTCCCAGATTTGGTATTTGGACTTCTTGGATTATATTAGAATTTTGGGATTTTATTTTCGAAAATGGTCACGTGGGGCCCACGGGAGAAATTTACGGTTTTGTGGGGCCCGTTTTGTTTTTGGTATTTTCGATATTTTGGATATTTTCGGAAGACGAAATATTTTAGATGAGTAGGGGGGCGACACGTGTCACCCCCATGTGGCACCTTGGCCGAATTGGAGGGACAAGTGTCTAGCCACTTGTCCCTTGGCCGAAATGGCCTTACAAGTGGCAAGCCACTTGTTTTTTGTTGGCCATGTGGTGTGGTGGGACCCACACACACATGGCCCAATCTTGACCACACACTTGCTATGATCTTGACCCTTGAATTCTCTATAAATACCCCCTTTGTGCTAGACTTATTCTTCATCCACACTTAAGCTTTCCAAGGCAAACATTTCCCTCCCTTTAGCTTATATTTTCGTCCCTCCCCCCACTTGTGTAGAAAATACTCTAAGTATTGTGGTATAATCCCAAATACCTTATCCTAGTATCCCTAGTTGTATTCCAAAGTTATTTCAATACTAGGAGCCCGGAAATACTACTTTATTCCAATAGTCGCAAAACGAAACCCTAGAAAAATCTTCATAGCTTGGTTGAAGTGTTTAGAGAAGTTGTTTAGAAACTTCTAAGTGTTGCTTGGAGCGGGTTGGAGCGTAAGGATTTGGAGCTAAACGTTGCTCAGGATCGACTTATAATCTTGGATAATTTTGGGCTTATCGAGGTAATGATCTATGTCCCCCTATTGTAATTGGATATTACATATTGTAGTAGTTTAGAATTGAGTATAAGTTATATTGGAAGGATGATTATAAAGGATTGAACTGTATTTACATTTGGACTGTATTTACAGTAGACTTGTGTAGTATTATTGTGAAGCAGAATTGAACACGTCCGGTTAAACGTGTAATCCCCTTGGAGTTGTTGGCTTGGTAGCAGGCCTTGTTAGGGGGAGGTTATTTATGTGTTTGCGGGGGGGAGGTGCTGCCGAATTT
Organism: Przewalskia tangutica; assembly: GCA_029844215.1. Taxonomy (NCBI): domain Eukaryota; kingdom Viridiplantae; phylum Streptophyta; class Magnoliopsida; order Solanales; family Solanaceae; genus Przewalskia; species Przewalskia tangutica. Next base: position 40,201,434 of record CM056725.1, on the reverse strand, counting down.
TCCGTAGAATAAGGAACTGTTTACTTAGAATATGCTACGAAGAGAACTAGAGGTTTGATAGATATATTGTGGTTGTTATAGGTGGATCTTCTACGCGCGGCATACTTGACTTGGCTTGTGGTTTAAGCTAAAAAGGTATGTGATTCTTCCTATACTCTTGAGCATGATTGTTGTGAACTATACAGTACGGTAGACGTACGTGTGTGAAATGAATTTTGTTTGATTAAAACATAAAGTGTTATAATGGCTTTATGGGAAGTTAGTTATAACGACTTTATGAAGATAAAAGAAAGATTTGATTTTGAAAGATAAACGACTGATTTTAAAAGATAAGAGACTTGACTTATAAACGACTTGATTTCGGAAAAAGGAGAAGTAACTTGATTTAAGTATAGGTTACTTGCTTTGAAAAGAGTAAGTTTTTGAGTTCTAAAGAGTATACTTGATGTTGTTTTAAAGGAAGAGCACTTGGTTTAAAAAGTATAGAGTACTTGATTTTAAAAGTCTTGTAAAGATTTTTACGAAAGTGAAGTAAGTTGGTTTGAAAAGGGAACGTGTTTTGATACTACGAGTATTATTATCGTGTGGCTTTACGTAAAAAGGTCTTTTGAAAGAATGAAAGTATGTAGTATTTTGGGGTTGAAACGGATTGTTGATATAAAATGAAAACGTTGAACTTGCCTATGCTTGTTGTGATAGCCTTTGATGGGCAAGTGTTTTGTTTCGCTCTGGTGACTCTGCAGGAGGGCGGCTATCGATTGATTGCTTGGACATACCGACACGCTGGATGGTCCACGCAGTACGTCACTTTGAGTATTATCGGTTATTTCTTTTGGACATACGACACGTTGGATGGTCCAGTATCGCCCATTTTGAGTATTATCTTGTTATTTCCTTTAGACATACCGACACGATGGATGGTCCACGGGTATCGTCGATGGATGGTTTCATGGCCATGCTTTCAGGTAAGATCGCGTGGCACGCGGTCATTGTGAGGATTATGTTATTTGTCCATGGACCGCTAATCCATGAAGCTTGCGCGGTGTGGCGATCACGGGCTTGATTTGTACATGGTTCGAGCACACTTTAGATACTTGTCTGGTCATTTCGTGTATCGGCGGGCTCGTAGATAGCTTAAGATACTTGCCTCGGTCATATCTCGTGAGACGGTAGGCTAGTGCGTTAGCTTAAGAAACTTGCCTCGGCCATTCGTGGCTAGCTTTGGGTAGTAGTTGGCTTACCTTGCGTGAAGGGATATAACTAGCTTTTAGGGGTAGTTGGCTATTCTACTCGCCCGTCGGTTTGACGACGGGAAGGATCTAGTGTTGAGTTCACATATGGATGTTGTTTTACATCATATACTGCCGGCAGTGAGGAATGAGTTCCACGGGCATGATTGATATTATGGGCGTGAGACCCATAGTTATGTGTGAGTGATTATTCTGGGGATATACGTCCCCTTACTTGACCTAACTTGTTTACTTATTGCGAAATGGTTTTATAAAAAGATGAAATGTGATTTCATTACGATATTTTCGATTTCACATACTTGGTACTGTTATCGACCTCGCCCGGGCTGCGTTCACGCGGTAGAGGTACACCGATTGTTGATCCTCGCCATAGGATCGCATTCGGCGTTGGGAGGCTCGTTTCTCGGAGGCTTATCTTTTGTATAGTCCTGTCATTGTAGATACGTATGCATTCTGTGGTATGGCGGAACCTGTCCGTCATAGATGTTGTTACATTCTTAGAGTCCAGTAATCTTGTTGTGGCGGGGTTTGTCACGGATTTTAAGCTATTCGATTATATGTATATACATGAAGGTGACCGTTTTGGTTAGCCTGTTTTCTTATGTTGTCTCTTATTTCCTGTTTAAATTTTATTTCCGCTGATTTTCTCTGATGTTGTTATCACTAGGGTGCCCGGGGTAAGGCACCAGTCACGGGACCGAGATCGGGTCGTGACATTATGGCCATTATAGGTTGAAGTACTAAGTATAGCGTATTCTACTTGAAGGATGGAATAGCTATCAAGGTTGAAGTACTTTGGAGCATTTTGCTACTTGTCGATAATCGTTGCGGGTTATGTGAACCTCTTCCTTCTTTTGACATGATTCTATGTATGAAATATACATGTGGTACTATTTCATGATTCCTTCTACTCTTAGAAGTTAAGAGGTATGTATGTTGATTTACTCTATGTAAATGATACGTCTAAGTTATTCTAAGTTCTTACCAAGTCTTATGGGGGATGTTGGTAAGAGTCGTTAGGAAGTATTTGGAGTCAAGTTGACTTTGCTAAGTTACTGCACGAATGAGAATAAGTATAGAACAAGCCACTGCAGCGTTAATAAAATAAAATGTATCGGCAATCAATTAAATTAAAATGAGTAGAATTCTCCATCTTCATAAAAGCTAAGATAAGACAAAATTGTATTACATTTTCTAGATCATGCCTGCTTTAATAAGATCATTATGAACTAGTATAACCTATTCACAACACATAAAAGTATATGTTACTTAATTTTTAAAGTTTACGTATGAAGTTTTAAGACTATGAACCTTAAATTCTTAAAAGGTTAAGAGACTTTATTTTTCAAGTTATGGGACTTGATTCTTAAAGGAAGAAATGACTTGATTTAAAAGTATAGAATACTTGATTTGGAAAGTATTGATTTCTTGACATTCTAAAGATAAGAGACTTGTTTTCTAAGTAAGAAACTTGATTTCTAAAGTTAAGAGACTCGAAGTATTTTGAAAGCTATGTAACTTGATTTGAAAGTATAAGTCTCTTGGTTATAAAAGGAATGAATTTGTCTAAGACATAAAGAGTTATAACGGCTTTATGGGAAGTTGGTTATAACAACTTTATGGAAGGTTAAAAGAATGGTTTTACTCTAGTAATGTAAATAATGATAAATGACTTGAAATAATGAAAGGCAAATGGATTTGAAGGCATCAAATGCTTAAGGTTTTAAAGAAAGAAGTCACTGGATTTAGAAGCCTATAAATGTATTTCTAAAAGGTATTGTGACTTGGCTTGAAAAGTAGATATGACTTGATACTACGGTTATTAGTGTCTTGGAAGTTTTATATGAAAAAGGAGTCATTTTAAAAGAGTAGAAGTACGTAGTACTTTGGGTTAAATTTTCGGATTTTATAATGACAAGTTAGTGCCTTAAGTAAACTAAAATGGGGGTATATAAATAAGGTTAATAAGAAGTTAGGGGATTTCTTAACTTGCTTATGTTATGTATGATAAGCCGGTAGTGCTTATGTTATGTATGATAAGCCGGTAGTGCTTATGTTATGTATGATAAGTCGGTAGTGCTTATGTTATGTATGATAAGTCGGTAGCGCTTATGTTATGTATGATAAGCTGGTGGTGCTTATGTTATGTATGATAGCCTTTGATGCTAGTGTTAAGAGTATAAATGCGGGGTAAACCCCCAAGACGTTATACACCGCCTGAGTATAAATGCGGGGTAAAACCTCAAGACGTTATACACCTTCTGAGTATAATTGCGGGGTAAAACCCCAAGACATTATACATCGCCATGGATTTGCTACCCATGATGCGAGCATGGCGTATATGCTCATTGCGGGCCCATAGGGCCTGTGCGGGTGAAATAGTCCTATGCGGGGCAAATTGTCCTATGCGGGTCCACAAGACCCTTGCGGGTGAAATAGTCCCAGGAGTAGGGTTGCCAAATGATACTATGGGCAGGTGGCCCTAAGTTGGTCATAAGCTTCCTATTTTTATGCAGTATACATTTATGGGCAGATTTATGTGACTTTATCGCGTCCCAGATTGGGCCGGACAGTATACCTTTATGGGCAGACTTATGTGACTTTATCGCGTCCCAGATTGGGCCGGGCAGTATAGGCGTCCCTCCAGAAAGGGCCGGATTATGTTATGCCAGATAAGTAAGTTATATGGTTATGAACTTGATGATTTTTCCTAAGTATGTACGTCAGAATTTGGCTATAACTCTTATTGAAAAATGGGAAAAGATAATGATGTACTATTAAGTTCATAAGTTGTAATGGCATGGTATGATCTGGTATTTACTTTTTATACTTGCCTCTGTCATTCTTTTGTACAGTTATGATTTGTTTACTGTACCTTATTTCCGTTCCATATTCGGTACCTGTGTACTGACCTCCTTCGGTTTTTAAAATGTCGACAGGATCCAAATCTTTTCAAACTTCATTCTATATACCACATGCTCATTTCTTAACTACTATAACATGTAATCTTCAATTACATTAAGAAGATGGAGATTTTACCTCAATAAGCCCTAATAATGTCCAAGCGTAAAAGTCGATCCTTAGCAACTTTTAGCTCCTCTTCTTATGTTCCAATCCGCTCCAAGCACTCCTTAGAAGCTCATGAAGAACTCCTATTCAAGTTCCATCATCAAAGTTGAAGAACACCCTAGGGTTTTGCCTTGCGACTAACGTAAAAATGTCTTTTTCCGAGATCTTTTTATTGAGATATCCTTACAATACCCTTAGGGACCTTGGGTTAAAGTCTTGTGAATAATGAACCACAATTGCAAAATGTTCTTGTGAGAAAGTGCACAAAGCCGAGAGCAACTCTTAAGAACAAGAATGTTGTGAATTTTTTCTAAGTGTTGGAGACTTGGTCTTGCATCTAGTGTGTATATATAACACAAGGGAGGGTCAAGATAATAACATATGTGTGGCTAGGATGAAGGAAATTAAATGTTTATACAAGTGGCAAGTTGACTTGGTCAATTTTCTCAAGCTAGCAAGACTTGATCTTCTACATTGGTCAATGATCATTACACCCTTGCCCAATTTCATCCAAGGCCATGTGGGGGGTGCCACGTGTCTCCCTCTCATTCCTCCATAAAATTTGGTAACCCTCGTGGACCCCACAAAACGTAAAATTCCTCGGGTGGGCCCCACGTGACCAAATCCGTAAAAATAAATTTCCATAATGATAATACATTCCATAATCCTCAAATAATGCATCTTGAGAATCTAATTCTCATCAACGAACCTTTTTCCTTTCCGACGTTCGGTAGATTTTTTTTTCGGAAAAACAATTCTTCCTTTCATACCAATTTTCAAGTCTCGTGTTCTCGTGTCTATTCTCTTATTCACATGTCCTGGAATTACGGGGTGTAACAATAACCACATTAACAGTACACTATGTCTTACTAACAATGAGAGTAAACAAGACTAAACTTTGCCGGTTTTTAAAACAGGAAGCTCATGATTAACCTAGGGCCATCCGCCCGTAGTGTTATTCTGCAATCCTACTCTTGGGACTATTTCACCCGCATAGGCCGTATGGACCCGCATGAGGTAATTTCCTCGCATAGACTGTATCCGCCCGCATAGGTCGTATGGACCCGCATGAGGTAATCTCCTCGCATAGGACTGGTCCACCCCGCATAGGACTATTTCACCCGCATAAGCCCTACGGACTCGCATGAGGTATTCATCGCATCATGGGTAGCAAATCCACGGAATATGCAAATGCAACAAACCCGGGGAATGACCCCGTAATGACCAATATGTCACTAGCACAACCGGCTATCATACATAACATAAGCACTACCAGCTTATCATACATAACATAAGAACTACCGGCTTATCATACATAACATAAGCACCACCGACTTATCATAATAATCATAAGCAAGTTAAGAAATCCCCTAACTTCTTATTAGCTTTGTTCATATACACTCTCATTTTAGTTTACTTAAGGCACTAACATGTCATTATAAAATCCGGGAATATAACCCAAAGTACTACGTACTTCTATTCTTTTAAAATGACTCTTTTTCATATAAAACTTCCAAGATACTAATAACCGTAGTATCAAGTCTATCACGACCCGACCCCGGGCCCGCTACTGGTGCCCTACCTGGGCACCCCTCAGGTATACATCAGAGAATAGCAGTAGAACAAACACAACTTAATAAATACTTAAAGATTAAATAAGAACAGGCTAGCCGATAAGGCCACCTTCCGTAAAATGTACGTACACCAAAAATAAATCAGTTACAACTGTTATACCCCGTAGTTCCGGAGTATGTATGTAAGGACATACGTACGAATGTATAAACCCTAATTAGGTCAAGAATGAAAGAATTGTTTTCCGACGGAAAAATATTCCGAACTTTGTGAAGGAAATTTTACGTTTTCAATATTTTAACCAACTATGGAATTTTTTCCGAGAGATAAATATTTTGGACCAATAGGAGGGCGACATGTGTCACACCAAGTGGACATGGGTGGACGTTTTTCAAGACTAGTGGGAAAGACAAGTGGCCAAAAGTCTTGCATGGAATTTGCATGGCATAGTGGACATTTTTTTTTATGTTAGTGGGCAAGTCAAATGGTCAAAGTCTTGCATGGCATTTGTGGGACAAGTGGAGAAAGGAACCTACACAAACAATCTATACCATACACATGTTTCAATCCTAACCCTTGGTTGTCCTATTTAAACACCTCTAGTTGATGAAAATCTTCCACACTTAGAACATTTCAAGACTTGAAAATATTTTCCTCTCCTCCCTAGTTGCTCTTGTCCCACCCCCCTTTTCTTGAGCAAATGTTGTCCAAAAATTCTTAAACTTATAAGTGTTCTTCCTTAATGTATTAGGAATATTATTAACCAAGAGTTAGACAAGATTTCACACCCCTAGCCTCAAAAACCCTCACAAAGTCGAGAGTGGACAGATTTGGAATTTTAGTGTTCTTCACTTTTTGGAGTTAATTCTTGAATAGAAGTTGGTTAGAAACTTCTAAGGGTGACTTGTGGTGGTTTGGAACACAAATATTTGGAGCTAAAACTTGATTAGGAGCGACTTTAAGTTCTTGGATATTGTTGGGCTATTTTGAGGTAATGAACCTTAACCTCTTTGTGATGTTGATTATTATGTATATTGGATATTATACATATATTGGAAGTATATTATGGAGTATGAGATATAAGGAAAGTGTTACACCCCGTAAGTCCAGGACATGTTTAAGAGAATGTACTTAAGGAACATAAGACTTGAAAAGGGTACGAAAGGAAGAATTGTTTTTCCGACGGAAAAACTTCCGAACGTCGGAAAGGAGAAATGTTCGTTGGAGAGAATTAGATTCTCAAAATGCATTAATTGATGAGTTTGGAACTTATTATCATTATGGAATTTAATTTTACGGATTTGGTCACGTGGGGCCCACCCGAGGAATTTTACGTTTTGTGGGACCCACGAGGGTTACAGAATTTTATGGACGAATGGGAGGGCGACACGTGGAACCCCCCCACATAGTCTTGGACGAAAAGGCAAGGGTAAAAGGGTCATTGACCATTGAATATGAATTAGTCTTGCTAGCATGATATTATTGACCAAGTCAACTTGTCCACTTGGCTATTTAATTAATGTTCTTCATCCTAGACACACATTTGATATAATATTGACCCTTCATTGTGTTTTATATACACAACTAGTAGCAAGACTTGTCTTCAACACTTAGAAAAAAATTGAGAAAGCTTTGTACACTTAATGTTGCTCTCGGCTTTGTGGCCTTTTGGAAGACAAAATTTTGCAATTTTGGTTCTTTATTCACAAGACTTTAACCCAAGGTCCCTAAGGGTATTGTAAGGATATCTCAATAGAAATATTTCGGAAAAATGGCGTTTTAACGTTAGTCGCAAAGCGAAAACCTAAGGCATTTTCATAGGTTTTGATTGGAAATGGAAGAGAAGTTGGTTGTGAGCTTCTAAAGGTTTCAAATAGCTGATTTGAGCGTAAAGGAAAGGAGCTAAGAATTTCTAAGGAGCGACATTGAATCTTGGAATTATAAGGGCTTGTAAAGGTAAAATTCTTGTCGTTTTAGTAATTAAGATTACTTATTGTTGTAGCTATGGATATTAGCAAGTATGAGATATATATTGAAGTTGATAAGTGTTATGGATATTGGAACCCTAATCCGAAAACTAGTATGTTTATCCTTGAGATTTCAATTCAATTCGATTATTAGTTTAGTCGTCGCATGTTATCTAAAGAGTTGATTAAGGTGGTTATAATTGCTAAGTTGTTTATGACTATATAATATGTTAGACCTAAGAAGTTGGATTGAAAAAGAATTGGAAAAGGACTTTGTGTTGTTGTATATGTTTAGCCAAGAATGGCTTTAAATATGGAACTAGTTTCGTATTAATTTGTGGGGTGGAATTTTACACGTCCTGTTAAGGCGTGTAATCCCCTTTGGTTAGCTGAATTGTTGGGCCTTAAATGTGGCATGTTTGGTTATTGAATTCGGCCTTGAAAAAGGTGGCAAAGTATGTAGAAACAAAGGAAGTGTTGTCCGATTTTCCGTAGAATTTAGTGACTTTGCACTTAGAATATTCTATGTTCGAAGCTAAAGGTTAATGGACGTATTATGGCCATTATAGGTGGAAGTACCAAGTATAGCGTATTCTACTTGAAGGATGGAATAGCTAGCAAGGTTGAAGTACTTTGGAGCATTTTGCTATTTGTCGATAATCGTCGCGAGGTATGTGAACCTCTTCCTTCTTTTGACATGATTCTATGTATGGAATATACATGTAGTACTATTTCATGACTCCTTCTACTCTTAGAAGTTAAGAGGTATGTATGTTGATTTACTCCACGTAAAGGTTATGTCTAAGTTATCCTAAGTTCTTACCAAGTCTTATAGGGGATGTTGGTAAGAGTCGTTAGGAGGTATTTTGGAGCCAAGTTGACTTGGATAAGTTACGGCACAAATGAGAATAAGTATCGAAAAAGTCACTGCAGCGTTAATAAAGGAAAATGTAATGACAATCAATTAAGTTAAAATGAGTAGAATTCTCCATCTGCATAGAAGCTAAGATAAGACAAAATTGTATTACATTTTCTAGATCATGGCTGTTACACCCCGTAGTTCCAGGGTATGTATATGAGGACGTACGTACGAGAATACGACAGTAAAATTGGAAAGGAAGAAAGATGTGATTTTTCGACGGAAAAGTTTCCACATTTTGTGAAGGAAAAATGTTCGTTAAAGGGAATTGGATTTCCAGATTTGGTATTTGGACTTTTTGGAATATTTGAGAATTATGAAATTTTATTTCCGAAATTGGTCACGTGGGGCCCACGGGAAAATTTACGGTTTTGTGGGGCCCACTTTATTTTCGGATTGTTGGCATTACGGATATTTTCGGAAGATGAAATATTTTGGACGAGTAGGGGGGGCAACACGTGTCACCCCGTGTGGCCATGTTGGCCGAATTGGAGAAGGACAAGTGGCACGTTTTTTTTGGTGGACAAGTGGCCCATTTTTGTGGTGGCCACTTGTCCCATTTTTGTGGTAATCAAATGGTTGGCCAACTACCCACACACATGTACCCCATCCTCACCATCCACTTGCCTAGATCTTTGCCATTGATTTCCCTATAAATACCCCTTGTGTGCAAGACTTTATTTCATCCACATTAGAAAGTTTCCAAGGCAAAAAAAAATTCCCCTCCCTCCCTTAGTGAGTTCACGTCCAAACCCCCCCCCCCCACCTTGAGTAGAATTCTTCAAGTATTGTTGTTATTCCAAATACTTTAGCCTAAATCCTGGTGGTACTCCAAAAAATCCCAACATAAGAGTCTAAAATACTACTTTATTCCATAGTCGCAAAATGAAGCCACAGAAAAATCTTCATAGCTTAGATGAAGTGTTAAGAGAAGTTGTTTAGAAACTTCTGGGGTTGCTTGGAGCGGGTTGGAGCGTAAGGAATTGGAGCTAAGCGTTGCTCAAGATCGACTTATATCTTGGATAATTTTGGGCTTATCGAGGTAATTACCTATGTCCCCTATCAGAATTGGAGATTACATGTTGTAGTAGTTTAGAATTGAGTATAAGATATATTGGAAGGATGATTATAAAGAATTGAATCAGTATTTACATAGAATTTGTATTCTGAGTAGATTTGTAGTATTATTGTGGAGTAGAATTGTACACGTCAGGTTAGGCGTGTAACCACCCCGGATTGCTGGTTTGGGAGCAGGCCTCGTTAGAGGAGGATATTTTTGTGGTTGCGGGGGAGAGGTGCTGCCGAATTTTCCGTAGAATAAGGAATCTTGTATCTAGAATTATTCTACGAAGAGATCTAGAGGTTGATAGACGTTTTGTGGCCTTTATAGGTTGAAGTACTACGAGTAGCGTATTCTACTTGAAGGGTGGAAAAGGCGAGCAAGGTTAGAGTACGTGGAGCGTTTTGCTAATTGTCGATAATCGTCGCGAGGTATGTGAACCTCTTCCTATCTTTTCTAGCATGATTGTTGTGAACTATGTAGTACGGTAGACGTACATGTGCTAAATGAATTTGGTTGGTTTAAAACATAAAGTGTTATAACGGCTTTATGGGAAGTTTGCTATAACAACTTTATGTAGGTAAAGAAATGGTTTGTGGATTTTAAAAGATAAGAGACTTGACTTATAAATGACTTGATGTGAAATATTAAGGAAGTTGATTTCTAAAAGAAAAGAGACTTGAGGGATTGAAGAGTTTTTGGTTTAAAAGAAAGACATGGTTTTGTCTTAAAATGGTTTAAAACGTAAAGTGTTATAACAGCTTTATGGGAAGTTAGTTATAACGACTTTATGAAATCAAAAAAATGGTTTTATCATTAGTTTTAAAATGGTAACTTGACTTTAAAAGAAGAAGTGTTTTGGTCTAAAAAGAAGGCATAGTATTGTCTTAATTAGGTTTAAAAAGGAAAGTATGGAAGTTGTTTTGGTTTACGTAAAATGTTAGTCACTCTATTTTGATAATACGGGCATCGGGTGACCTTTGTAAAAGAAATGGATCTTTTAAAAAGAATTTAACGTACGTAGTACTTTGGGGTTAAAACCTGGACTTTGGCATAAAATGAAAGTACCTTGAGTTGTGTGTAACTTGCCTATGTTTGCGTGTGATAGCCTTGTGCTAGTATTGTATTTCTATACCACCGCGTCTCGATGGAGGCGGCTGATTTGTTATGATCTTACTTGGGCGTCTGGCGGTGTCGGAGCATTCCACGCACGCTTCGTGATTATTATTCCATGGACTAGCTCTCGCGAGGTTTTCTTGATCGGCTTGGTATCTAGTAGTTGGCTCGTACTTGCCAGGTCGTGGTGATTCGGCTTGGTATCCGGTAGTTAGCCTTACTTGCCCCGTTCAGTTTGTGGACGAAGTCTCGTGATTCGCTTGGTATCCGGTAGTTAGTCTTCGTGATTTGCCGACGCCATACGGCGCGGTGGTATCTGGTAGTTGTCTTTCGTACTTGCCCTAGGTCAGATTCGTGGTATGGTTATATAGATTTGTTGGTACGGCTTTGGTATCTGGTAGTTGGCTTTCGTACTTGCCCCGGTCAGTTGATGATGCGGCTTTGGTATCTGGTAGTTAGCCTTCGTACTTGCCCCATACGGTTTTTATGACACAGGTGGGACCTGATGTTCATGTGTACTCCTTGGTGTGGTTATCGTAGACTGCCGGCAGTGAGAAAGGTGTTCCACGGGCATGATTGATGTTGCGGGCATGAGACCCATGGTTATATTTGAGTGATGACTTTGAGGGCGTGAGTCCCTGACTTGACGTGACTGCTTACATATATATGTAGTTTGGTTATCATATATGTCTCTGTTTTATATAGACTACTATGATTTCATTTACGTATTTTCGATTTCACATACTTGGTACTGTTATCGACCTCCTTGAAGTGCGTTCATGCCGCGGTAGAGTACACTAATTGTTGATCCTCGCTCATAGGATCACGATTCAGCGTTTTGGGAAGCTCCGTTTCTCGGAGGCTTATCTTTCGTATAGTCCTGTTGTTGTTGTAGTACTTACATTCGTGGGTATGGCGAGCACTGTCCGTCGTTGTTGTTATAACATTCTTAAGTGCAGTAATCTTGTTGTGGCGAGTTTGTAAAAGGGATGTAACTGTTCGGGTTCAAGTTTTATTTATATATTCAGAAAGGTAACCGTTTTGGTTAGCCTGTTTTCTTATTTCATTATTGTATATATTGTTTCATGTGTAAGTTTTCATTTCCGCTGATTTTCTCTGATGTTGTATCACTAGGGTGCCCGGGGTAAGGCACCAGTCGCGGGCCCGTGGTCGGGTCGTGACAATGGCTACTTGATTAAGATCGTTATAAATAAGTATAACTTATTCACAACGCACCAAAGTATATGTTACTTAATTTATAAGAATTTACGTATGAAGTTTTAAGACTATGGACCTCAAATTTTTAAAAGGTTAAAGGACTTTATTTTTTTAAGTTATGGGACTTGATTCTTAAAGGAAGAAATGAATTGATTTACAAGTATAGAAGAATTGATTTCTAAAGTTAAGAAGCTTGACAATCTAAGTTATGAAACTGGTTTTCTTAAAAGTTAAGAGTCTTGAAGTATTTTGAAAGCTATGTAATTCGATTTGAAAGTATAAGTCTCTTGGTTATAAAAGGAATGAATTTGTCTAAGACATAAAGAGTTATAACGGCTTTATGGGAAGTTGGTTATAACAATTTTATGGAAGGTTAAAAGAATGGTTTTCTTCAGTAATGTAAGCAAAGAAATGATTTGAAATAAAGAAGGGCAAATTGTTTTAAAGGTACCAATTGCTTAAGGTTTTAAAGAAAGAAGTCACTTGATTTAGAAGCCGGTAAATGTATTTCTAAAAGGTATTGTGACTTGTCTTGAAAAGTAGATATGACTTGATACTACGGTTGTTAGTATCTTGGAAGTTTCATTTGAAAAAGAGTCATTCTAAAGGAGTAGAGGTACGTAGTACGTTGGGTTAAATTCCCGGATTTTATGTGACTTTACCGCGTCCCAGGATTGGGCCGGGCAGTATACCTTTATGGGCAGACTATATGACTTTACCGCGTCCCAGGATTGGGCCGGGCAGTATACCTTTATGGGCAGACTATGTGACCTTACCGCGTCCCAGGATTGGGTCGGGCAGTATACCTTTATGGGCAGACTATATGACTTTACCGCGTCGAGATCGGGCGGCAAGATACCTTTATGGGCAGACTATATGACTTTACCGCGTCCCTGGATTGGGTCGGGCAGTATACCTTTATGGGCAGACTATGTGACCTTACCGCGTCCCAGGATTGGGCCGGGCAGTATACCTTTATGGGCAGACTATGTGACCTTACCGCGTCCCAGGAATGGTCCGGGCAATATACCTTTATGGGCAGACTATGTGACCTTACCGCGTCCTACAAATGGGCCGGGCAGTATACCTTTATGGGCAGACTATGTGACTTTATCGCGTCCCAGATTGGGCCGGGCAGTATAGGCGTCCCTCCATAAAGGGCCGGATTATGTTATACAAGGTAAGTAAGTTATATGGTAATGAACTTGACGATTTTCCTAAGTATGTACGTAAGAAAGTGACTATAACTTTTATTGAAAAATGGGAAAAGATAATAAGGTACGATTAAGTTCACGAGATGGAAATGACACGGTAGGATCTGGTATGTACCCTTTTTATACTTCCTCTGTCATTCTTTTTTATAGTTATGATTTGTTTATTGTACCTTATTTCCGTTCCATATTCGGTACTTGTTGTACTGACCCCCTTCGGGGGGCTGCGTTCATGTCTGCAGTTTTAGGTACACAGTTGTGGATCCGCGAGCTTAGGATCCTGGTTCAGCATTTTGAGATGGCTCCAATGTTCCGGAGTTGTCATGGCTATGTATATTCTGGGGTACGGCGGGGCCTTGTCCCGTCATAGTATTTGTTCAAATCTTAGAGGTCTGTATTCATCTGTGGGCTGGACCGACTAGAGTTGTTTTTACATTGTTAAACAGTGTAGACCCTTTCGGGAAATATTTATGTTATGGAAGCCTTATTGGCTTGGCCGTGTTTTTTTTTAAAAAAATGTTATTTATCTTCCGCAGTTTATTATGTTGTATGATTAGAAGGGTGCCCAGGTAGGGCACCAGTCGCGGCCCGGGGTCGGGTCGTGACAAAAGTTGTATCAGAGCAGTTAGTCCTCGGAAAATGTCTACAGACCGTGTCTAGTAGAGTCTTGATTATCGGTGTGTTGTGCACCACATCTATAATCAGGAGGCTACAGGACATTTAGGATTGGTTTCCATTCTTCTCACTCTGAGATCGTTCGATAGAAATTTGTGTTGTTACTCGTCTCTCCCTAACGAGTTATGTTGATTGCGCTACGAGAAAGCGATGACCGGGGAAGGACTATGTGGATTGCGTATCCAGGTTGGTAATGATTGTAGTATAGTTGGTATTGTGACATACAGCTATACGGAGTTATGTATGAGGGTCAGACGCGTGTTGCCTAGAATGAGTTTAGATTACCAAGAGTTGGTAAAGACTAACTAGATACCGGGAAGGTATGGAACAGTTAATGAATTCCTTGAGTCTTATGTTTTATTTTGAGATAATTGGGGAAGGATGAGTTGTCTGATAGGACAGTGAACCCTTAAGAAGTCATGTTAAGAAACTTAATGGAATACCATGTTAATAGATTAATCTACGTGGTAGGCTTAAGAGAATTGTACGGATGAGGTCCGTATAGAGTAAGTAATGGTTGTTGTGATCAAGACGACACGATTATGGTATTATGAGAAGTTTTTGTACCCGTTCTTGGGGGTAGTAAGGTAGGCTTGGAGCATGGAAATTGCGAGCCTAAGAATATTGATGACCGCTGAGACCTTAGATGTGCAAGGTCTTCTCGGGTAGAAAGATTTATTATAGACCAAGAATAAGAGTTAAGTGCGACGGTGGGATGGGGTGAGGACCTATTACGGGTCGCCCCATAGCCTGAAATGGAGTGGGATCAGTTGGTAGTAGTTCCGCTACGTGGCGAGTCACGAGTGCAAGGCCCAAGTCTAGTTAATTGTTTTACGGGTTCGTGGACGCGTTCCACTGGAACCAGGTCGTGAGAGCCGGAAATGGCCTTATATTGTTTTATTGAGTGACTCCAAAGATTGGAGGCCAGAATAGGTATGGAAGTTATGTATGTATACTAGTATGAGTTGGAAATCTGAAAGAAATGCGACCGATGAAAGATAACAACCAAGTGTAAAGGAATAGAGCCTGAATCCGTAAGGACCTTTCGAGGTAGCTACACCAGTGGGTGTTTGGGTGGTAGCTGAGCGGGAATATGAGATTTTCCCGGTAATGATATAGTCGTCAGACCCTAGTAGACCTAGTAGAGATTATTATGACAGACTTTGAGGTCATTATGAGTATGGGCTAGTTGGCTTTGTGAGTGCCAAGGTTGACATTTTAGTATAAGTATTGTTATGTGGTCATGGGTGGCATATGTTGTAAGAAGGGTGTAGTAAAAGGAGACTATGTCGCTATCTAATTAGATTGGACTCCGAAAGAACATTCGGGGACGAATGTTTCTAAGGGGGGAAGAATGTTACACCCCGTAAGTCCAGGACATGTTTAAGAGAATGTACTTAAGGAACATAAGACTTGAAAAGGGTACGAAAGGAAGAATTGTTTTTCCGACGGAAAAACTTCCGAACGTCGGAAAGGAGAAATGTTTGTTGGTGAGAATTAGATTCTCAAAATGCATTAATTGAAGAGTTTGGAACTTATTATCATTATGGAATTTCATTTTACGGATTTGGTCACGTAGGGCCCACCCGAGGAATTTTACGTTTTGTGGGACCCACGAGGGTTACAAAATTTTATGGACGAATGGGAGGGCGACACGTGGCACCCCCCCACATAGTCTTGGATGAAACGGCAAGGGTAAAAGGGTCATTGACCATTGAAGATGAATTAGTCTTGCTAGCATGATATTATTGACCAAGTCAACTTGTCCACTTGGCTATTTAATTAATGTTCTTCATCCTAGCCACACATTTGTTATAATATTGACCCTTCATTGTGTTTTATATACACAACTAGTAGCAAGACTTGTCTTCAACACTTAGAAAAAAATTGAGAAAGCTTTGTACACTTAATGTTGCTCTCGGCTTTGTGGCCTTTTGGAAGACAAAATTTTGCAATTTTGGTTCTTTATTCACAAGACTTTAACCCAAGGTCCCTAAGGGTATTGTAAGGATATCTCAATAGAAATATTTTGGAAAAATGACGTTTTAACGTTAGTCGCAAGGCGAAAACCTAAGGCATTTTCATAGGTTTTGATTGTAAATGGAAGAGAAGTTGGTTGTGAGCTTCTAAAGGTTTCAAATAGCGGATTTGAGCGTAAAGGAAATGAGCTAAGAATTTCTAAGGAGCGACATTGAATCTTGGAATTATAAGGGCTTGTAAAGGTAAAATTCTTGTCGTTTTAGTAATTAAGATTACTTATTCTTGTAGCTATGGATATTAGCAAGTATGAGATATATATTATGAAGTTGATAAGTGTTATGGATATTGGAACCCTAATCCGAAAACTAGTATGTTTAGCCTTGAGATTTCAATTCAATTCGATTATAAGTTTAGTCGTCACATGTTATCTAAAGAGTTGATTAAGGTGGTTATAATTGCTAAGTTGTTTATGACTATATAACATGTTAGACCTATGAAGTTGGATTGAAAAAGAATTGGAAAAGGACTTTGTGTTGTTGTATATGTTTAGCCAAGAATGGCTTTAAATATGGAACTAGTTTCGTATTAATTTGTGGGGCGGAATTTTACACGTCCTGTTAAGGCGTGTAATCCCCTTTGGTTAGCTGAATTGTTGGGCCTTAAATGTGGCGTGTTTGGTTATTGAATTCGGCCTTGAAAAAGGTGGCAAAGTATGTAGAAACAAAGGAAGTGTTGTCCGATTTTCCGTAGAATTTAGTGACTTTGCACTTAGAATATTCTACGTTCGAAGCTAAAGGTTAATGGACGTATTATGGCCATTATAGGTGGAAGTACCAAGTATAGCGTATTCTACTTGAAGGATGGAATAGCTAGCAAGGTTGAAGTACTTTGGAGCATTTTCTTATTTGTCGATAATCGTCGCGAGGTATGTGAACCTCTTCCTTCTTTTGACATGATTCTATGTATGGAATATACATGTAGTACTATTGCATGACTCCTTCTACTCTTAGAAGTTAAGAGGTATGTATGTTGATTTACTCCACGTAAAGGTTATGTCTAAGTTATCCTAAGTTCTTACCAAGTCTTATGGGGGATGTTGGTAAGAGTCGTTAGGAGGTATTGTGGAGCCAAGTTGACTTGGCTAAGTTACGGCACAAATGAGAATAAGTATCGAACAAGCCACTGCAGCGTTAATAAAGGAAAATGTAATGACAATCAATTAAGTTAAAATGAGTAGAATTCTCCATCTGCATAGATGCTAAGATAAGACAAAATTGTATTACATTTTCTAGATCATGACTACTTGATTAAGATCGTTATAAATAAGTATAACTTATTCACAACGCACCAAAGTATATGTTACTTAATTTATAAGAATTTATGTATGAAGTTTTAAGACTATGGACCTCAAATTTTTAAAAGGTTAAGGGACTTTATTTTTTTAAGTTATGGGACTTGATTCTTAAAGGAAGAAATGAATTGATTTACAAGTATAGAAGACTTGATTTCTAAAGTTAAGAAGCTTGACAATCTAAGTTAAGAAACTGGTTTTCTTAAAAGTTAAGAGACTTGAAGTATTTTGAAAGCTATGTAATTCGATTTGAAAGTATAAGTCTCTTGGTTATAAAAGGAATGAATTTGTCCAAGACATAAAGAGTTATAACGGCTTTATGGGAAGTTGGTTATAACAACTTTATGGAAGATTAAAAGAATGGTTTTCTTCAGTAATGTAAGCAAAGAAATGATTTGAAATAAAGAAGGGCAAATTGTTTTAAAGGTACCAATTGCTTTAGGTTTTAAAGAAAGAAGTCACTTGATTTAGAAGCCGGTAAATGTATTTCTAAAAGGTATTGTGACTTTTCTTGAAAAGTAGATATGACTTGATACTATGGTTGTTAGTATCTTGGAAGTTTCATTTGAAAAAGAGTCATTCTAAAGGAGTAGAGGTACGTAGTACGTTGGGTTAAATTCCCGGATTTTATGTGACTTTACCGCGTCCCAATATTGGGTCGGGCAGTATACCTTTATGGGCAGACTATATGACTTTACCGCGTCCCAGGATTGGGCCGAGCAGTATACCTTTATGGGAAGACTATGTGACCTTACCGCGTCCCAGGATTGGGTCGGGCAGCATACCTTTATGGGCAGACTATATGACTTTACCGCGTCCCAGGATTGGGCCGGGCAGTATACCTTTATGGGTAGACTATATGACTTTACCGCGTCCCAGTATTGGGTCGGGCAGTATACCTTTATGGGCAGACTATGTGACCTTACCACGTCCCAGGATTGGTCTGGGCAGTATACCTTTATGGGCAGACTATGTGACCTTACCGCGTCCCAGGTGTTACACCCCGTATTTTCAGGATATGTTTTAAGAACGTACGTAAGAAATTGGGAATTTAATTTTAGAAATTTGGTCACGTGGGACCACCCGTGAAATTTTGTATATGTTGGGGAGTTTGGGAAGGCAAAGCGAACAAAAATACCCAAAACGCGTGTATGAGCAGTGAAAACCCGTCCATGAACGGTGTTGTTCGATGAACGATGTTCGGAAAAACGCCATTTCGGCCAAACCAAGAATCCGCGAGACATATACCAAAAGCTTCGTCTCGTCGAGCGTCACGTCCATACCAACCGCCACCGTCGATTCTCCGGAATCGCTGCGATTCAGATCGAAGTTTGGTCCTTTGCTCATCCATCTTCCCGTTCGGTTTTTCTAATTTTCCGACCAACTGAGGTGCAATCGACGGGAGTGGAGTATACCATCAGAACCACCATCTCCTTGCCGTCATTTCCATGTAAACCAGGACCCTCGATTCTTGCTCAAACTCGCGTCGACGGATCGATTTTACCGAAACCCTCGTCGTCGACGAGCATTTTCCGCCACCACGGTAGAGTCGACGGTCGTGGCTAGTTTAGAAACATTCGGTGGAAAGGCCGACATTTTGGCACCACCCACGACCTCCATTCAACGGATCGTCGGGTCAACCAAAACCCTTTTTTCGATCGGAAGTTGGAAGATTCCGATCGATTCCGGTACGGTTGAGGGCTAAGGCGTATACCGTTGTGTTCGTATTGATCTTAGCTACGTTTTGCAACCAATCGAGCCTCGATTCTCGGTATTTGAATCGCCATTGATGTCGCCTTGAGCTCGCCGTGGCGCGGTGCCGCGAGACCACCAAAGATCTTGCGCCGCGTGACCGCAGACCTCAAAATTGTTTTCCCCATTAATTCATCCACGCAACAACAATTCGATGAATTCACTTCCAACAGATCAAAATGGAATTTTCCGTGAACAATTCGGCGGCGAATGGCGCGGTGGGAATACGCCACAAATGGCGGTAGTTCAGCCGCTTAACCACACGAAATATTCCACATACTCTCGAGCATCAGGACAACAATTTTCCAATCACCGTGCGTTGTCACTTAGCGTGTGGATTAGCCGAAGAGGTATGTAAACTTCTTACTTCTTTTGACATGAATTTGATAAGTCTAGAGGACTGGAAGTACTTTGGTAAGTCTATGTGACTTGATTCTTGGAAGTAAGTAAATTGATTTTCAAGGTTATGGACGTATTGTGACCATTATAGGTTGAAGTACTAAGTATAGCGTATCCTACTGGGAGAGTGGAATAGCTATCAAGGTTGAAGTACTTTGGAGCATTTTGCTACGTGTCGATAATCGTCGCGAGGTATGTGAACCTCTTCCTTTCCTTTGGCATGATTCTATGTATGGAATATACTTGTGGTATCATTTCATGTTTCCTTCTACTCTTAGAAGTTAAAAGGTAGTTATGTGATTTACTCTATGTAGAACTTTTCCTATCTTTTGAGCATGACTAGTTGCACGTATGTAGTACGGTGACGTCTGAAAGACTATGATATTCTTTACTTGTTTTATGTAATGCCAAGTCGGGTGGGTTAGGAGATTAACTCACTTCTTTGAAAATAGTAATGATGTCTTAAGTTGATTTTAAAGTTAAGGGACTTGAAGAGTTTTAAAGTATGTGATACTTGTCCCGTTTTAAACTGTTATACCCCGTACTCTCAGGGTATGTATGCGAGGACGTACGTACGAGAGCACGACAGAAAAAAAATTGGAAAGAAAGAAAGATGTGAGTTTTCGACGGAAAAGTTTCCGGTTATTTGTGAAGAAAAAGGTTCGTTAATGAGAATTGGATTCCCAGATTTGGTATTTGGACTTCATAGATTATATTAGAATTTTGAGATTTTATTTTCGGAAATGGTCACGTGGGGCCCACGGGAGAAATTCTGATTTTGTGGCCCGCTTTGTTTTGAGAGTTAGGTATTTTGGATATTTCGGAAGACGAAATATTCAGGCGAATCGGGGGCAACACGTGTCACCCCATGGCACCCTTGGCCGAATCATCTTTGTGCACAACACCCGGTTAGAGTCGTTTTTGGACGAAAAGTTTTGGGTAAAGTTGGTGGGGAAAATTACGGGGATGTCTTTTGTTATTTTTTCGGATTTTTACGAGAGACGAAACAATTTTGAACAAACAGAGGTGACACTTGTCACCTCGAGTGGGCTGAAGTGAAGCTCAGTGGGACGAATTCCTTGTTTTGGCCTTGTTTTGTGCAATGTTTTGTGCAATGTTTTGTGGCTTGTTTTGTGGAGTAGGGACTAGGGGGCACTTGGGCACATCTTGGCCCTCCACTTGCCCCCCACATGGCTTGATCTTGTCCGTTGGTGTCCCTATAAATACCCCCTTGCTTGAAGGTTTTTCTTCATCCCTCATTTCATTCTAAGTCTTGAAATATCCCTCCCCTCTTCTAGTTGTTCTCGTCCTAAGCCTTCCTCCCCTTTGAGTGGCAATGTGGCGAGAGCTTCCCTTCCCCTTTGTAGTGTCTGGCAGGGTACCCCACTGCCTAGTTGT
Organism: Przewalskia tangutica; assembly: GCA_029844215.1. Classification (NCBI taxonomy): domain Eukaryota; kingdom Viridiplantae; phylum Streptophyta; class Magnoliopsida; order Solanales; family Solanaceae; genus Przewalskia; species Przewalskia tangutica. The sequence continues at coordinate 40,180,497 of CM056725.1, read as the reverse complement.
TTCGTATAATACACCCCCCCTCTTGGTAGAAATACTCTCCAAGTATTGTTATAATGCCCAAAATACCTTAGCCTTTACCTTGTTGTATTCCAAAAGTTACCTCTATACGTAGAGCCCGGAAATACTACCTTTTGTCCTTTTAGTCTCAAACCGAAACCCTAAGGAAATCTTCATAGTTGGTTGAAGTATTTGAGTAGAAGTTGGTTAGAACTTCTAAGGGTTGTTTGGAGTGGTTTGGAGCGCACGGAGTGGAGCTAAACCTTGCTCAGGATCGACATTATAACTTGGATAAATTTTGGGCTTGTCGAGGTAAATTATCTTGTCCCTCTATTGTAATTGGAAATTACATGTTTGTTAGAATATATAGTTGAAGTATACTATATATGGAACTATACTTAGTATTCGGCAATGTCTTTTGACTTAAGCCTGAAGAATAAAGAACTGAACTGAACTGTAATTACATAGGACTGTATTGCAGTAGACTTGTGTAGTATTGCTGAGTAGAATTGTACACGTCCGGTTAGACGTGTAAAAACCCCCCCCTGGTTGGCTTGGTAGCCGGCCTCGATAGAGGAGGAGATTTACGCTGCTGTTGCGGGAAGAGGAGTCTTCAGAATTTTACGTAGAAAGATAGAAACTTGTGTTTTGGGGTTAATAGACGTTTGTGACCTTTATAGGTGGAAGTACTAAGAGTAGCGTATTCTACTCGAGGAGTGGAAAGGGCTAGCAAGGTTGTAGTACTTGGAGCATTTTGCTTATTGTCGATAAATCGTCGCGAGGTATGTGAACCTCTTCCTATCTCTTCTAGCATGATATGTGTGAACTATGTAGTACGGTAGACGTACATGTGTTAAATGTGATGGATTGTTCTTAAAACATAAAGTGTTATAACGGCTTTATGGGAAGTTAGTTATAACGACTTTATGTAGGTAAGAAAAATACTTTGTGGTTTTAAAAGAGTTATACTAGCTTTATGGGAAGTTAGGTATAATGTCTTAAGAGAGGTAAAGAAAATGGTTTACCGATGTTAGAAGTTAAGGGACTTGATCTTATAAGATAAGAGACTTAACTTATTTGTTTTAATGTGAATGTTTGTGTGAAACCTCATTCGTGAGTAATGAGTACTTGGTTTTATTTAAAGGGATAATGTTTCCGATTTGAAATCGAATGTGTATCGACAGACCAACGCGGCGTTAATAAAGGAAAATGTATTGAATAATGATGTATCGTATTAAAACCAAGTAGAAACCTCCATCTGCATAGAAACTAATATGAGACAAAATGATATTACATTTTCTAGATCATGGTCATTGTAATAAGAATGTTGTAAACAAGAATAACCTACTCTCACGAGACATATATTACTCAATTGTTCTAAAAAGGAATCAAGTGATTAAGTTTGGGAACTATGAAACCATTTGAAAATGAGAAGCTTGAGTAATTGAAACTAGGCAAACCGAACTTAGGAAAAGAATGTTGTTACTTGATTTTGAAAAGGAATGTGGGTTGGTCATTCTAATACTACGGTATCGGGTGACTTTTATAAAAGTAATGGATCTCTTTTAAAAGAACTTAACGTATGTAGTACTTTGGGGTTAAAACCCGACTTTGGCATAAAATGAAAGTACTTTGATTTGTGTGAAACTTTCCTATGCTTGTTGTTGTGAAAATTGCATATGCTTGTTGTTGTGAAACTTGCCTACGCTTGTGATGATAGCCTTTGTTGTGCAAGTGTGGTATTTATGTGTTACCGCGTCTCGATAGAGGCGGTTGACTTGTTGAGAACTTACTTGACGGCCGCGGTGATGGAGAATTCCACGTATGTTTCCATTTTGATTCTTGTCTTGTTGTTGATGTCACATGGACATGTCTACACCGGCGCAGATTCCGGCACGCGGCCACGCGTCGTTGATTACCCGATATATGGTTATTATCGCAACATGGGCGTGTCTACACCGTCACGATTCCGGGGCATGTGGCTACGCGCGGGTTTACCACCCAATATATTGTTATTGAGGTTACATGGGCATGTCTACACCGTCGCAGATTCCGGTACGTGGCCATGCGGCCTTGTTATTATTGTTGCATCATGGACATGTCTACACCGATGCAGTATTCCGGGGGCATGTGGCCATGATGCGAACACGATGGATGTGGTGGGCGTGAGACCCATAGTTATATTTAAGTGGTGACTTTGAGGGCGTGAGTCCCTGACTTGACTGCTTTTATGTTGCGTACTGTATTTTGGTTATCATACATGTCTCCTGCTTTATATGGACTGTTATGATTTAACTACTGATTTTCTGATTCACATACTTGGTACTGTCAGATCGACCTCCTTCGGGGCTGCGTTCATGCCGCAGTAGAGGTACATCGGTCGTGGATCCTCGCTCTTAGGATCTCGGTTCGTTGCTGGGAAGCTCCGTTTCTCCGAGGCTTATCTTTTGGTATGTGTTCCCGAGTTGTAGGTTCTTGTACATTCTGGGGTATGTGGGCCCCGTCCGTCATAGTCGTTGTAAATCTTAAGGTCTGTAATCTTGTTGTGGCGGGGTTGTAAAAGGATTAAACTGTTCGAGTTTTATGTATACCAAGGCAACTGCTTTGGTGGCCTGTTTATTATTATATCTATTGTTGCATGTCTAAGTTTTTATTTCGCTGGTTTTTCTCTCGATGTTGTATCACTAGGGTGCCGGTAAGGCACGACCACGCCCGAATTTGGGTGTGACAAAGTGGTATCGAGCGATTAATCTCGGAAGGTGTCTATGCATCGTGTTCAGTAGTCTTGATTATCGGTGTGTTGTGCACCACATCTATAATCGTGAGGCTATAGGACATTTAGGATTGGTTTCCATTCTTCTCATTACGAGATCGTGCCTTAGAGTCGTGTTGTAAGTTGGACCCTCCGACGTATCTCGTTTTTACGATTATGCCTCCGCGCAAGGCAACCAGAGCCTGGCGGCAAGGCAGCCGAGGTGCCGCTAGTGAGATACAGAGGACTACGAGCGCGCAGCCCTGACAAGACTGAGTTGTGCTTGACGGGTTTTGTGACGCCGCCACCCAGCGAGTTTAGAGCCGCAGCGATGGCCGAGACCACAAGCACGAGCCTCCACCCCACACCGGGCAGAGGAGACGGGTTACGCGAGATGGCCCGCTTGCCGTGGTCGTGGCATATGAGGGCAGTGGACGCGCGCCTGCCCAAAGAAGACCGTGGTGCACCCGAGAGCAGATAGTTTGAGGCTACGGACTTTCCGAGTTGTAGCCCGCCGAGTTTTATGGGTCGAGGCACGAGGATGATCCGCAGGAGTTCATCCGTCGATAAAAGGATCACGCGGTGATCAAGGCTTCAGAGACCGAAGTCTGTGACCTTCGGTTCGCGTCGGCCGCGTGATACCGCAATGATTGGTTTGATTCGGAGCTTTCGGGAGAGCATGCACTCAGCAGTATGGGATGAGTTTTCGGGGCTTTTCTCACGCACTTCTTGCCTCCGCAGATGAGGGCACGCCGACAAATTTTTATTCTCGAGACAGAGAGGCGACCGTGTCGAGTACAATGTCGAGTTCGATTCTTTGGCTCGATATGTCCACTGCGCTTATTGCAGATATGGAGGATAGGGTGCATCGCCACGCCACCGGCTAGATGATTATATGGCGAAGTCTTGTGCGGGTGTTTCTCTTCACCGGGCATGGACATTGCCGCGTTCGAGCTCATGCACTTGGGTGCGAGGCGCGCAGATCGACGGTAGGCGCTTTCAGCGAAGAAGGCCAAGACGGCGGATATTTTGGCGACTTTCGGCGGACCGCCTCGGCCGAACAAGTTATGTACTTCCGCCATTGCGAGTGGTCCTCCGACGCCGGGACCCAGGATATTCGGGAGCGGTAAGGGCTCCTGAGTTTGAATGTTCGCGAGTAGGGTGTTGGCGGATCACGATCACCCTACCTCGGTGTGGTCGATGTGGTAGACGATTTGGGAGTGTCGTAGTACCAAGGAGCTTGTTATTCTTGCGGCCAACAGGGCCATATGACGAGAGACTGTCCGACCAGGGGTAGCGCTGGTAGGATAGCACAGACTACTAGAGCAGTTGCGGGCCACGGTAGAGGTCGCGGTGGAAGTTCCCAATTTTAGCGGTCCTTGAACCGCCTAGTTTCAGGTATATCCTTAACCCTGTAGATACTTGTATGTGTTGATGTTAATGATGTGTTAAGTGTTATGTTCGGATAGCTTTGTGCTATAGTGTGATTTAAAAATCTGGTTAGTGTGAGATGGAAGTGGTAGCTTTCGCGATGTGATTTAGCGAGATTGTTCGTGTCGGGGAACGAGGGCTCACGCGATTGTGGGTCGGGTTGAGGACGTGATACGGGTCAACCGTGCCGGATTAAGGTGGGGTCAGTTCTGGGTGGTCCCGCCAGTGGTAGGGTCACGAGGATGCTAGGCCCAAGTTTGTATGATCATCGTATGAGTTCGTGGACGCGTTCGACGAGCGGTTCGTAAAGGCGGGAATGGCCTTAAGGAAGTTTGAGGTTAGTAAGATGACCAAGTTTGGAGGTAGTGACTCCGCAGATTTTTGGGACGGAAGTAATGGTGAAGTATGGTACGTCTTTGGGAGAGTTCAAGTGTTCGGGAGGCACGGCAGTAAGGAAAGAAGAGGGCGTGTGTTATTTTTGTGGCGGCGTGGCGTTGGCAACTTGTTAGAGGAACTTCATCGATATCCGTCTTGAGAAGGAACATTCGGACGAATGTTTCTAAGAGGAGAATGTTATACCCGTACTCTCGTGGTATGTATGCGAGGGCGTGCGTGCGAGAGCACGGCGAAAAAAAATTGGAAAGAAAGAAAGATGTGAGTTTTCGGAAAAGTTTCGGTTATTTGTGAAGAAAAAGGTTCGTTAATGAGAATGGATTCCCAGTTTGGTATTTGGACTTCATCGATGATAGTAGCATTTTGAGAATTTATTTTCGGAAATGGTCACGTGGGGCCCACGGGAGAGATTTACGGTGTTGTGGGGCCCGCTTTGTTTTTGAGAGTTCCGGTATTTTGGATATTTTGGAAGACGAAATATTCAGGCGAATCGGGGCGACACGTGTCACCCCGTGGCACCTTGGCGAATCATCTTTGTGCACAACACGGTTAGAGTCGTTTTTTTCGAAACGTTTTGCGTAACTTGCGAGGAAAATTCCGGCTATGTCTTTTCTTATTTTTGCGGATTTTTCCGAGGCGAAACATTTTGGACCAACGAGAGGTGACACTTGTCACCCTCAGTGAACGGTAAAGTGAAGCTCAAGTGGGAATTCACGCCTTGTTTTGGCCTTGTTTTGTGCAATGTTTTGTGCAATGTTTTGTGGCTTGTTTTGTGGAGTAGGGACTAGGGGCACTTGGGCACATCTTGGCCCTCCACTTGCCACATGGCTTGATCTTGTCAGTTGGTGTCCCTATAAATACCCCCTTGCTTGAAGGTTTTCTTCATCCTCATTTCATTCTAAGTCTTGAAATATCCCTCCTCTTCTAGTTGTTCTCGTCCTAAGCCTTCCCTCCCTTTGAGTGGCCTTGTGGCGAGAGCTTCCCCTTCCCTTTGTAGTGTCTAGCCGAGGGGTACCCCCCCCTAGCCTAGTTGTTTCGTATAATACACCCCCCTCTTGGTAGAAATACTCTCCAAGTATTGTTATAATGCCCAAAATACCTTAGCCTTTACCTTGTTGTATTCCAAAAGTTACCTCTATACGTAGAGCCCGGAAATACTACCTTTTGTCCTTTTAGTCTCAAACCGAAACCCTAAGGAAATCTTCATAGTTGGTTGAAGTAGTTGAGTAGAAGTTGGTTAGAACTTCTAAGGGTTGTTTGGAGTGGTTTGGAGCGCACGGAGTGGAGCTAAACCTTGCTCAGGATCGACATTATAACTTGGATAAATTTTGGGCTTGTCGAGGTAAATTATCTTGTCCCTCTATTGTAATTGGAAATTACATGTTTGTTAGAATATATAGTTGAAGTATACTATATATGGAACTATACTTAGTATTCGGCAATGTCTTTGACTTAAGCTGAAGAATAAAGAATCGAATCTGTAATTACATAGGGTGTATTGCGATGAGACTTGTGTAGTATTCTTGAGTAGAATTGTACACGTCAGGTTAGGCGTGTAAACCCCACTGGTTGGCTTGGTAGCCGGCCTCGATTGAGAGGAGATTCTGTTGTGTGTGGGGAGGTGTCTCTTAGAATTTTCTGTAGAGAAAGATAGAAACTTGTGTTTTGGGGTTAATAGACGTTTGTGACCTTTATAGGTGGAAGTACTAAGAGTAGCGTATTCTACTCGAGGAGTGGAAAGGGCTAGCAAGGTTGTAGTACTTGGAGCATTTTGCTTATTGTCGATAAATCGTCGCGAGGTATGTGAACCTCTTCCTATCTCTTCTAGCATGATATGTGTGAACTATGTAGTACGGTAGACGTACATGTGTTAAATGTGTTTGATTGTTCTTAAAACATAAAGTGTTATAACGGCTTTATGGGAAGTTGGTTATAACAGCTTTATGTAGGTAAGAAAATACTTTGTGGTTTTAAAAAGAGTTATACTAGCTTTATGGGAAGTTAGGTATAATGTCTTAAGAGAGGTAAAGAAAATGGTTTACTGATGTTAGAAGTTAAGGGACTTGATCTTATAAGATAAGAGACTTAACTTATTTGTTTTAATGTGAATGTTTGTGTGAAACCTCATTCGTGAGTAATGAGTACTTGGTTTTATTTAAAGGGATAATGTTTCTTGATTTGGAAATCGAATGTGTATCGACAGGACCAACTGCAGCGTTAATAAAGGAAAATGTATTGAATAATGATGTATCGTATTAAAACCAGTAGAAACCTCCATCTGCATAGAAACTAATATGAGACAAAATGATATTACATTTTCTAGATCATGGTCTTTGTAATAAGAATGTTGTAAACAAGAATAACCTACTCTCACGTGAGACATATATTACTCAATTGTTCTAAAAGGAATCAAGTGATTAAGTTTGGGAACTATGAAACCATTTGAAAATGAGAAGCTTGAGTAATTGAAACTAGGCAAACTGGAACTTAGAAAAAGAATGTTGTTACTTGATTTTGAAAAGGAATGTGGGTTGATCATTCTAATACTCTGGTATCGGGTGACTTTTATAAAAGTAATGGATCTCTTTTAAAAGAACTTAACGTATGTAGTACTTTGGGGTTAAAAACCCGGACTTTGGCATAAAATGAAAGTACTTTGAGTTGTGTGAAACTTGCCTATGCTTGTTGTTGTGAAACTTGCCTATGCTTGTTGTTGTGAAACTTGCCTACGCTTGTGATGATAGCCTTTGTTGTGCAAGTGTGGTATTTACGTTACCGCGTCTCGATAGAGGCGGTTGACTTATTGAGAACTTACTTGGGCGTCTTTGGCAGTGATGGAGAATTCCACGGGTATGTTTCCATTTTGATTACTGTCTTGTTGTTGATGTCACATGGACATGTCTACACCGATGCAGTATTCCGGGGGCATGCGGCCATGCGGCCGGGTTGATTACCCGATATATGGTTATTACTGCAACATGGACGTGTCTACACCGATGCAGTATTCCGGGGGCATGTGGCCATGCGGCAGGGTTTACCACCCATTATATTGTTATTGAGGTTACATGGGCATGTGTTACACCCCGTAAGTCCAGGACATGTATAAGAGAATGTACGTAAGGAATCAAGACTTGGAAATTAGTACGAAAGGAAGAATTGTTTTTCCGACGGAAAATGTTCCGAACGTCGGAAAGGAAAAATGTTCGTTGTTGAGAATTGGATTCCCAAAATGCATTATTTGAAGAGTATGGAACTCTTAACCTAATGGAAATTCATTTTTGTGGATTTGGTCACGTGGGGCCCACCCGAGGAATTTTACGTTTTATGGGGCCCACGAGGGTTATGGAATTTTATGGACGAATGAGAGGGAGACACGTGGCACCCCCTCATGTGGTCTTGGTCGAAATGTTGCAAGGGTAAAATGGTCATTTGACCTATGTAGATGATAAGTCTTCCAAAGCTTGATATTGTTGACAAGTCAACTTGTCCACCTAGGCTTGATCCAAGTGAAACTCATCCTAACCTCACATTTGTGGATATCTAAACCTCCAATGTGTTATATATACATATCTAGTGCAAGACTTGGCATTTAACACTTAGAAAAATTAGAGAAAACTTTTGTGCCAAGAACATAGCTCCTGCTTGAGCTTCCCACACAAGAAAATTTTGTAGTTTTTCTCCTTTAGCCACAAGACTTTAACCCAATGTCCCTAAGGGTATTATAAGGTTATCTCAATAGAAAGATTTCGGAAAAAACGCATTTTCACGTTAGTCGCAAGGCGAAACTATGGGAGTTCTTCAACTTTGAAGTTGGAACTTGAAGATGGGTTCTTCATAGGCCTCTAAGGAGTGCTTGGAGCGGATTGGAACTTAAGGAAAGGAGCTAAGAATTGCTAAGGCGCGACTTTGATTCTTGGAAATTTTAAGGGCTTGGAAAGGTATAAATTTTGTCGTTTTAGCAATTAAGTTTACTTATTGTCAGAGCTATGGTTATTAGCAAGCATGAGATGTATATTATGTAGTTGGATTAGTGTATTGGCTATTGGAACCCTAAATCCGAAAACTAGCATGTTAGACCTTAGAACTTGGAATTTGAAAAGGATTGGAAAAGACTTTGAATTGTTAGTATGTAGTTGGCCGAGAATGGCTTGGAGTTTTAAACTACTTGGTATGAATTGGGGCGGAATTTTACACGTATTGTAAGGCGAGTAATCCCCTTTGGTTTGGTTGTTGTTTTGAGCCTTAAATGTGGCGTGTTGGTTATTGTATTCGACCTTGAAAAAGGTGGCAAAGTGAGTAGAAACAAAGGAAGTGCTGCCCGATTTTCCGTAGAATTAGAGACCAAATACTTAGTATTATTCTACGTTAGAGACTAGACGATTGATAGTCCTGTTGTGACCATTATAGGTTGAAACTTCTACGCAGCGATTCGCTTAGCTTGAGGAATTAGCCGAAAAGGTATGTGAACTATCTCCTCTTCTAGCATGATTCCTAAAGATAAAGAAAGTACGTTCTACTCCTTAAATGATCCATTCCTTGGTTGTACTTGGATTGCCTAGTATAGAATTTGTTCTATGTACTTCCTTGATTGTACTTTGATGTTTAAATTGTAAGTCGTATAATCCATTGCCTTAGTGGAGTTTGGATTCTTAAGAGTGAAAATATTTTGCTTAAAGTACATAGTCTTGAAAAGGAAGTGGTTTCCAAATCTTTTGGCTAGTGCCTTAGTTCCAAAACCTAAGGGTCATTATGATGACTTTAGGTGAGTCAAAGGAGTGATTTACTTAATTGTTTTAAAAGAGGAGAAATGACGTGATTTAAGAGAAGTAGCTTGTCTTCAAGGTGTGAGTTGCTTGAGGTTTAAAGTAGAAGAAACTTGTTTTCTAAATATAAGAGACTTGTAGTATTTTGAAAGTTAAGAACTTGATTTGTAAGTATGTGATACTTGGTTTTAAATAGTATAGGTCTCTTGGTTATAAAAGGAATGAAATTGTCTAAAACCATAAAGGGTTATAACGGCTTTATGGGAAGTTGGTTATAACGCTTTATGGAGGGTTTAGAAAGTTGTCTATTTTTTATTTATGGGCATAAGTTGCCTTGATTGTGAAAATTTGAAGTTACTTGATTTCAAGCTTTGAAATGAGTTTTCTAAAGTGTAGTAACTTACTTTGAAAAATAGACACACCTGATACTACTGTGTTAGTATCTTGGGTATTGCATAAAAGAGTCTTTTGAAAAGAATGTTGTTCTTGATTTTAAAAAGGAAAGTGTGTTGTTTTACTTAAAAGTGTTAGTCACTCTATTTTGATACTACGTATCGGGTGACTTTTGTAAAAGAAATGGATCTTCTAAAAGAATTTAACGACGTTGTACTTTGGGGTTAAAACCGACTTTGACATAAAATGAAAGTACTTGAGTTGTGTGTAACTTGCCTATGGTTGCGTGTGATAGCCTTGTCGTAGCAGATTGTATTTCTGCACCACCGCGTCTCGATGGAGGGTGGCTGATTTGTTATGATATTACTCGACGCGAGAAGTGTTATTCCATGGACTAGCTCCGATTGTATCGTAGTTAGCCCTCGACTTGCCCTGCTCAGTGGCGAATCGTTCGATACGGCCTTGGTATCACGGTAGTTAGCTGCCCGCCTACGTGACACGGTATCTAGTTTGCCCCCGTGGCGAGTCTCGTGATACGCATTGGTATCCGTAGTTAGCCGTGACACGCCGGTATCTAGTAGTCGGTGGTTTGATTGTATAGTATTGATTGTATATTTGATAGTGCGGCTTTGGTATCCGTAGTTGGCTTGGTTTGATCAGATAGTATTGATCATATAGTATTGATAGTGCGGCTTTGGTATCCGTAGTTGGCAGACTTGCCCCGTGACACCCGTGGTTTGATTGTATAGTATTGATTGTATAGTATTGATAGTGCGGCTTTGGTATCCGTAGTTGGCTTAGTTGATGACGCGCTTTGGTATTAGTTAGCGACGGTTTTTATGACACCAGTGGGACACATGCTCATGTGTACTTCGTGTTATTATATCATGGCGGAAGGTATTCCACGCATGATTGATGTGGGCGTGAGACCCATAGTTATATTTGAGTGATGACTTTGAGGCGTGAGTCTCTCGACTTGATGGATCACATATTATGTATCGTAGTTTGGTTATCATATATGTCTCGCTTTATATAGACTACTATGATTTCATTTACGTGATTTTTCGCTTCACATACTTGGTACATTCTTCAGACCGACCTCCTTTCGGCCGCTCACGCCGCAGTTTAGGTGGATCGGCAGTGTAGGACCGCCGAGTTTTGGATAGCTCCTTATGTTCGGAGTTTATCTTTTTGGTATAAGTTCTTGATGTGCTTTTGTACTTATGGGTACGGCGGGCCTTGTCCGTCATATTTCAAGAAACTCTTGAGGTGCAGATTCATATGTGGATTGGACTTGTAGTGTCTTTTGTTTATATATATATATTATGGAAGCCTTGTTTGGCTTTGTTACACGTATGTTGGTTTTAAAAAAATGAGGTGTTATTTAAATTCGATTTACTTGTGTTGCCTGTAGGCACTACCACGCCCGGGTTCGGTGTGACAGAGTGGTATCCCTCGGAATGTCTCTGCACCGTGTCTAGTAGTTCGATTATCGGTGTGTTGCGCGCCACACCCATAAATGAGGCTACAGGACATTTAGGAGTTGGTTTCATTCTTCTCACTCAAGATCGTGCTGTTAGTAAGATAATTTCTCTCGACATATTTTTGTGTTCTGATTATGCCTCGAGGGCAACACCGCCTGAAGGGCAAAGGAGTAGCAGGAGCTACTAGTCGACTCAGAGTTGATAGGGCTTGTGCCTGTGGTATACTGATGATGTACCACGATCGAGTTCTTAGTTTTGAGACCACGGCACGAGCCTATAGTTTCTCAATTAGGGGAAGACTTTAGGGTCATGGGAAGCCATTATGTTATTGACCAAGATAGCGATTTCTCAGCAGAGGTTATTCGCCAAGACATACAGTGTGGGTAGAAGGGAGATCTAGGCTAAACCTTGGTTATCCCATGAGTTTTGGACGTCAAGAATGAGTGAGATATTCGTCCCACCTACCCAAGACATACCCCGCAGCTCACGGTGGGAGATTTGGTCTCACAAGGTATTTGGAGCCGGTCCGAGCTCGGTCGAGGTTCTCGCAGGTAGAGGATTTTCTCACGAGGCCACTTATTCCTCGTAGTGTCCATCAGAGTAAGCGTCATTCGGGGAAATGCCATCTCGCACAGTGTTTGTTATTATTGTGGCCGTCCGGCCATATGTATGTCCTTTGGGCACCGTGAGGTGGCTCACCTATGAGGCCGATGGTCGTTCCCTTCTCCGCACCGTGTGTTCCCCAAGGTGGTGTTCAGATGTTAGCCACCGTGGTAGAGGTGTGGAGTTTATAGTTCGCGGTCCTTCGAACCGCATTGATGACGCCGACCATCGGGCAGATCGTGAGGCGACATCGCACGGTTACTGGTGTATATCTCGATTCTTCCGAATCACGCGCATTGATAGATTCAGATTTCGCATATATGTTTTCCTTTGTTGCTAGCGTTGTAAGTGATAGTACCTCAGGTAGGGATACCTTGATTAGTAAAGTGAGAAGTTAAGAATGTTGACAAGAATGATAAGTGAACCGAGACTATAGTTGTGTAGAGTTCACAAGTTGTAATTACCCCGTAATGTAAAGACCGATAGTGGAAGAATGCGAGAAATACTTTGGCTTATGTGACGAACCTCTATGGATAGGGATAGGGTAAGGAGTACCTTGAGATAAGAGAGAGATTTATTCCAAACTAAGAATGAGAAGTTATGTGACGATGAGCCGGGTTATGGACTCATTTCGGGTTAGCCAGAGTATGGAATAGGGTGATGTCGATTAGAAATGGTCCCGCCTTGATAGTGGTCACGGGTGCTAGCCCAAGTCTAGTTGATTGTTATACGAGTTCGTGGACGTTCCACCGAACTAGGTCGTAAGGACCGGTAAGAGCCTTAACAGAATGTAAGTAGCATATGGCCAAGTTTGGTTAGTAACCCAAGGATCGGGGAACAAACAATATTTGAGATGTCAGACGCTTACTATATAAGTTTAGAAACGAGAAAGAATGATAAGTAAGGAAAGAAAGGAACCTCTAAGGATCTCGTGTTCAAAGATCAGAACCTTCGAGTTTTTTGAGAGGGGCCACGGACGTAAGCTCCATTATTATGTTCACGTGTGTTATGGGGTGGCCATGTGTGGCATCGGTGGTCTTGTGCAGTGTTGATTGATAGGCATAGTATAGAGATTGTGCCGGAGTTTGTATAGCTTGACAACCGACTAAGAACATTCGGGGACGAATGTTTCTAAGGGGGGAAGAATGTTACACCCCGTAAGTCCAGTACATGTATAAGAGAATGTACGTAAGGAATCAAGACTTGGAAATTAGTACGAAAGGAAGAATTGTTTTTCAGACGGAAAATGTTCAGAACGTCTGAAAGGAAAAATGTTCGTTGATGAGAATTGGATTCCCAAAAAGCATTATATGAAGAGTATGGAACTCTTAACCTAATGGAAATTCATTTTTGTGGATTTGGTCACGTGGGGCCCACCCGAGGAATTTTACGTTTTATGGGCCCCACGAGGGTTATGGAATTTTATGGACGAATGAGAGGGAGACACGTGGCACCCCCTCATGTGGTCTTGGTCGAAATGTTGCAAGGGTAAAATGGTCATTTGACCTATGTAGATGATAAGTCTTCCAAAGCTTGATATTGACAAGTCAACTTGTCCACCTAGGCTTGATCCAAGTGAAACTCATCCTAACCTCACATTTGTGGATATCTAAACCCTCCAATGTGTTATATATACATATCTAGTGCAAGACTTGGCATTTAACACTTAGAAAAATTAGAGAAAACTTTTGTGCCAAGAACATAGCCTGAGCTTCCCACACAAGAAAATTTTGTAGTTTTTCTCCATTAGCCACAAGACTTTAACCCAATGTCTCTAAGGGTATTATAAGGTTATCTCAATAGAAAGATTTCGGAAAAAACGCATTTTCACGTTAGTCGCAAGGCGAAACTATGGAGTTCTTCAACTTTGAAGTTGGAACTTGAAGACGGGTTCTTCATAGGCCTCTAAGGAGTGCTTGAGCGGATTGGAACTTAAGGAAAGGAGCTAAGAATTGCTAAGGCGCGACTTTGATTCTTGGAAATTTTAAGGGCTTGAAAGGTATAAATTTTGTCGCTTTAGCAATTAAGTTTACTTATTGTTGTAGCTATGGTTATTAGCAAGCATGAGATGTATATTATGTAGTTGGATTAGTGTATTGGCTATCGAACCCTAAATCCGAAAACTAGCATGTTAGACCTTAGAACTTGGAATTTGAAAAGGATTGGAAAAGACTTTGAATTGTTAGTATGTAGTTGGCGAGAATGGCTCGAGTTTTAAACTACTTGGTATGAATTGGGGCGGAATTTTACACGTATTGTAAGGCGAGTAATCCCTTTGGTTCGGTTGTTGTTTTGAGCCTTAAATGTGGCGTGTTGGTTATTGTATTCGACCTGAAAAGGTGGCAAAGTGAGTAGAAACAAAGGAAGTGTCGCCGATTTTCCGTAGAATTAGAGACCAAATACTTAGTATTATTCTACGTTAGAGACTAGAAGATTGATAGTCTTGTTGTGACCATTATAGGTTGAAACTTCTACGCACGCGATTCAATTAGTGAAAGGTATGTGAACTATCTCCTTCTAGCATGATTCCTAAAGATAAAGAAAGCACGCTCTACTCCTTAAATGATCCATTCCTTGGTTGTACTTGGATTGCCTAGTATAGAATTTGTTCTATGTACTTTGATTGTACTTTGATGTTTAAATTGTAAGTCGATAATCCATTGCCTTAGTGGAGTTTGGATTCCAAGAGTGAAAATATTTTGCTTAAAGTACATAGTCTTGAAAAGGAAGTGGTTTCCAAATCTTTTGGCTAGTGCCTTAGTTCCAAAACCTAAGGGTCATTATGATGACTTTAGGTGAGTCAAAGGAGTGATTTACTTAATTGTTTTAAAAGAGGAGAAATGACGTGATTTAAGAGAAGCTTGTCTTCAAGGTGTGAGTTGCTTGAGGTTTAAAGTAGAGGAAACTTGTTTTCTAAATATAAGAGACTTGTAGTATTTTGAAAGTTAAGAACTTGATTTGTAAGTATGTGATACTTGGTTTTAAATAGTATAGGTCTCTTGGTTATAAAAGGAATGAAATTGTCTAAAACCAAAGGGTTATAAGGGCTTGATGGGAAGTTGGTTATAACGGCTTTATGGAGGGTTTAGAAAGTTGTCTATTTTTTATTAATGGGCATAAGTTGCCTTGATTGTGAAAATTTGAAGTTACTTGATTTCAAGCTTTGAAATGAGTTTTCTAAAGTGTAGTAACTTACTTTGAAAAATAGACACACCTTGATACTACGGGTGTTAGTATCTTGGGGTATTGCATAAAAAGGAGTCTTTTGAAAAGAATGTTGTTCTTGATTTTAAAAAGGAAAGTGTGTTGTTTTACTTAAAAGTGTTAGTCACTCTATTTTGATACTACGGGTATCGGGTGACTTTTGTAAAAGAAATGGATCTTCTAAAAAGAATTTAACGTACGTTGTACTTTGGGGTTAAAACCTGGACTTTGACATAAAATGAAAGTACCTTGAGTTGTGTGTAACTTGCCTATGGTTGCGTGTGATAGCCTTGTCGTGCTAGCATTGTATTGCACCACCGCCTCTCAATGGAGGTCGGCTGATTTGTTATGATATTACTCGACGCACCACAAAGGCGGAGAATTACACGCACGCGCTGATAGTGTTATTCCACGGACTAGCTCTCCGCAGGTTTCTACCGATTCGGCCTTGGTATCCGTGGTCGATTCGGCCTTGGTACTGTAGTTAGCCCTCGTGACTTGCCCTGCTCGGTTTAGTGGCGGTCTCGTGGATACTACCGTATCCGGTAGTTAGCCCTCGTGACACTGGTATCTAGTAGTCGGCTTTGCCCGTGACGCCGTGGCGGAGTCTCGTGATACGCATTGGTATCCGTAGTTAGCCTCAGATTGCCTCGTGACACTACGCGGTATCTAGTAATGTTGCCTGGTTTGATTGTATAGTATTGATTGTATAGTATTGATAGTGCGGCTTTGGTATCCGTAGTTGGCGGTGGTTTGATTGTATAGTATTGATTGTATAGTATTGATAGTGCGGCTTTGGTATCCTGGTTTGATTGTATAGTATTGATTGTATAGTATTGATAGCGGCTTTGGTATCCGTAGTTGGCCGTACTTGCATTGATGACGCGGCTTTGGTATCCGTAGTTAGCCTCGGTTTTTATGACACAGTGGACACGCTGCTCATGGTACTTCGTGTTATTATATCATAGATCGCCAATGGAGAAGGTATTCCACGCATGATTGATGTTGTGGGCGTGAGACCCATAGTTATATTTGAGTGATGACTTTGAGGCGCGAGTCTACGACTTGATGTATCGCTACATATTATGTGATCGTAGTTTGGTTATCATATATGTCTCGCTTTATATAGACTACTATGATTTCATTTACGATTTTTTTTCACATACTTGGTACATTCTTCAGATCGACCTCGAGTTTAGGTTGATCGGCAGTGTAGGACCGCTCGTAGTTTTTGGATAGCTCCTTATGTTCGGAGTTTATCTTTTGGTATAAGTTCTTTCAAGATGTGCTTTAGTACGCGGGCCTTGTCCCATATTTCAAGAAACTCTTGAGGTCCAGATTCATATGTAGGATTGGACTCATGTACAGTGTAGTGTCTTTGTTTATATATATATATTATGGAAGCCTTGTCGCTTTGCCGTTACACGATGTTGGTTTTAAAAAAATGAGGTGTTATTTAAATTCGCACTTTACTTGTGGTTAAGGTATGGTGCCTGGTAGGGCACCACCACGCCCGGTTCGGGTGTGACAGCATGTCTACACCGATGCAGATTCGGCATGTGGCCACGCGCCTTGTTATTATTGTTGCATCATGGACATGTCTACACCGATGCAGTATTCCGGGGGCATGTGGCCATGATGCGAACACGATGGATGTGGTGGGCGTGAGACCCATAGTTATATTTAAGTGGTGACTTTGAGGGCGTGAGTCCCTGACTTGACTGCTTTTATGTTGCGTACTGTATTTTGGTTATCATACATGTCTCCTGCTTTATATGGATCGCATGATTTAACTCTGATTTACGCTTTCACATACTGTACTGCCAGACGACCTCCTTCGGGCTGCGTCATGCCGCAGTAGAGGTACATCGGTCGTGGATCCTCGCCTAGGATCTCGGGCGTTTTGGGAAGCTCCGCTTTCTCGGAGGCTTATCTTTGGTATGTGTTCCCCGAGTTGTAGGTTCTGTACATTCTGTGGTATGGCGGGCCCCGTCCCGTCATAGTCATTGTAAATCTTAAGTCCAGAATCACAAGTGTGGTTGTAAAAGGATTAAACTGCTCGTGTTTTATGTATATACCGAAGGCAACCGCTTTTGGTTGGCCTGCTTTATTATTATATCTATTGTGCATGTCTAAGTTTTTATTTCCGCCGGTTTTTCTCGATGTTGTATCACTAGGGTGCCCGGTAAGGCACGACCACGCCCGACTTCAGGGTGTGACATAAACGTATAAGTCCTCGGGTAGGAAATTGTTTATGGCTAAGATATAAAGTGAATATAACGGCTTTATGGGAAGTTAGTTATATTTGCCTTATGGAAAGATAAATGACTTGACTATGTAAAAGGGCAACTTGTTTTTACGGCATCAATTGCCTAGGGTTTTTTTTATAAAGAAGTCACTTGATTTGTAGTTCTGTAATAGTATTTCTAAAAAGGTATTGTGACTTGTCTTGAAAGGTGGATAGACTTGATACTACTGGTTAGTATCGGGAAGTTTTATTTGGAAAGGAGTCTTTGAAAAGAATGTACGCACGTAGTACTTTGGCTTAGTTAATTGAGATTTAGCCTATATGTACCGGGTGATAGCCTTCGAGTGCAAGTATTATGTTTTATTACGCTGTCGCGACTCGGTTGGAGGTCACCGTCTTGTTATAAGTTACTGACGCACCGACAAGTGATGTGGGATTCCACGTATGCTCGCTATTTGTAGCACTTGGGTTAAATTCCGGATTTTATAAAAGACATGGTAGTGCTTATGTCTTGTCCGATGGTCGGTCGAGATAGGGTAAGAGTATAAATGGCGGGCAAGCCCAAGACGTTATACCACCTTCTCCGTAAGAGTATAAGTGAGGGTAAACCCCAAGACGCTGCACCACCCGCTTTATGTGTTGTTTGACGACCTACGAGAGATAGGTAAGAGTATAAATGGCGGCAAGCCCCAAGACGTTATACCCCGCTTACCACCTTCTCCGTGGTAAGAGTATAAATGGCGGCAAGCCCCAAGACGTTATACCACCGCTTTGATTGATATTACGGGCGTGAGACTCATGGTTATGTTTTACACTTTTAAATGTCCGATGATGGGCGATACCTTTACGCGCACTAGATGACATTATCGACCGAGAATGGGCCGGCAAGATACCTCACGCGCACTAGATGACATTATCGACCCAGAACGGGCCGCAAGATACCTACGCGCACTATATGACATTATCGACCCAGAATGGGCCGGGCAAGATACCTTACGCGCACTAGATGACATTATCGACCCAGAACGGGCCGCAAGATACCTTACGCGCACTATATGACATTATCGACCCAGAACGGGCCGCAAGATACCTTTACGCGCACTAGATGACATTATCGACCCAGAACGGGCCGCAAGATACCTTACGCGCACTATATGACATTATCGACCCAGAACGGGCCGGGCAAGATACCTTACGCGCACTAGATGACGTTATCGACCCAGAATGGGCCGGCAAAGATACCTTACGCGCATCAGATGACGTTATCGACCGAGAACGGGCCGCAAGATACCTTACGCGCACTAGATGACGTTATCGACCCGTGATCGGGCCGCAAGATACCTTTACGGCAGACTATGTGACCTTGATCGCGCCCTAGATCGGGGGTAGTATAGTGCCCCTCCCTACAGGCGGTTATACTTATGAGAGATAAGTAAGTTATATAGTAATGAACTTAATGATTTTTCCTAATCATGCACGTAAGAACGTGGCTATAGTTTTTATAGAGAATGAAAAAGATAATAAGCGCGATTAAGTTCATAAGTGGTAATGACACGGCAGATCCGTATGTATTTTTATACTTGTCCTTGTCATTCTTTTGTACGCTTATGATCTGCTTATCAGACGTTATTTCTGCTCCATATTCTGCACTGTTGTTATCGACTTCTTCTGGGCCGCGTTCATGCCCGCAGTTTTAGGTACCCATTGGCGATCCTTGCTCTTAGGATCTCGGTTGCTTTTGAGAGAAAGCTCCATTTGCTCCGAGGCTTATCTCTTGCAGCTTCCCGAGGTAGTAGATTCATGTATATTCGTGGTACGGCGGGCCCCGTCCCGCCACGCTTGTTATTCCTGTGAGGTCCGTATTCACATACGTGGTCACGTAAGAACCGAGTTGTACTTTGATCGTGTTATGTTGTGTATGTTCCGCTGCTATTCTCTGATGTATACCTGAACAGGGTGCTCAGGTAGGGCACCAGTCGCGGCCCGGGGTCGGGTCGTGACAAAAGTGGTATCAGAGCAGTTAGTCCTCGGAAAGTGTCTACAGACCGTGTCTAGTAGTCTTGATTATCGGTGTGTTGTGCACCACATCTATAATCAGGAGGTCAGCAGGACATTTAGGATTGGTTTCCATTCTTCTCACTCGAGATCGCGATAGAGTCGTGTTGTTAGTGGTCGCCTCTCCCTAACGAGTTATGTTGATCGCAGCCACGAAAGCGCAATGAGCCGAAGGACCACGTGGATTGTGTATCCGTGTTGGTAATGATTATAGTATAGTTGGTATTGTGACATACACCATACGAGTTATGTATGGTCGACGCGTGTTGCCTAGAATGGTTTTAGATTACCAAGAGTTGGTAAGACTAACTAGATACCGGAAGGTATGGATCTGTTATTGAAATCTCATCAAGGTTTATGTACTACTTTGTTATAATTAGGGAAGGATGAGTCATTCGATAGGTGATGAACCCTTAAGAAGTCATGTTAAGGAACTTAATGGAATACCATGTTAAAATATTAAGCTGCGTGGTAGGCTTAAGAGAATTGTACGGATGAGGTCCGTATAGAGTAAGTAATGGTTGTTGTGATCGAGACAACATGGTTATGGTATTATGAGAAGTTTTTGTACCCGTTTACGGGGGGAACTAGTAAAGTAGGCTTGGAGCATGGAAATTGCGAGCCTAAGAATATTGATAACTGCCGAGACCTTAGATATAAGGCTCTCTCGGGCCATAAGATTTTAAGTCGCACCAAGGATAAGAGTTAAGCGCGACACCGAGTCGGGTTGAGGACTGTTACGGGTCTCCCATGGCTGGAATAGAGTGGGATCAGTGGTAGTAGTTCCGCCACGTAACAGGTCACGCAGGTGCAATGCCCAAGTCTAGTTAATTGTTTTACGTTCGTGGACACGTTCCACCGGAACCAGGCCGTGAAAGCCGGAAATGATCGTATATTGTTTTATAGAGTGACTCCAAAGATTAGAGGCCAGAATCGGTATGGAAGTTATGTATGTATGCTAGTAAGAGTTGGAAGTACGGAAAGAGTACGGTCAGTAAGAAAGATAGCAACCAAGTGTAAAGGAATAGAGCCTGAATCCATAAGAACATTTCGGGGTAACTACACCCGTGAGTGTTTGGGGTGGTAGCTGAGCGGTATATGAGATTGCCGTGATGATACGATCGTCGACCCTAGTAGACCCAGTGGAGATGATTACGGCTGCACTTTGTGGGCATTATGAGTATGGGCTAGTTGGCTCCGTGAGTGCCCAGGTTGACATTTTTAGTATAAGTATTGTTATGTGGCCATGGGTGCCATATGTTGTAAGAAGGGTGTAGTAAAAGGAGACTATGTCGCTAATTAGAAAGATTGACTCCGAAAGAACATTCGGGGACGAATGTTTCTAAGGGGGGAAGAATGTTACACCCCGTATTTTCAGGATATGTTTTAAGAACGTACGTAAGAAATTGGGAATTTAATTTTAGAAATTTGGTCACGTGGGACCACCCGTGAAATTTTGTATATGTTGGGGAGTTTGGGAAGGCAAAACGCAGAACAAAAATACCCAAAACGTGTATGAACAGTGAAAACCCGTCCATGAACAGTGTTGTTCGATGAACAGTGTTCGGAAAAACGCCATTTCCGCCAAACCAGAATCACGGGGCGAGACATATACCAAAAGCTTCGTCGCCGAGCCCGTCACGTCCATACCAACCGCCACCGCCGATTCTCCCGAATCGCCGGCAGCTTTCAGATCGAAGTTTCGGTCATCGCTCATCCATCTTCCCGCTCGTTTTTCTAATTTTCCGACCAACCGAGGTGCAATCGACGGAGTGGAGTATACCATCAGAACCACCATCTCCTTGCCGCCATTTCCATGTAAACCAGACCCTCGATTCTTGCTCAAACTCGCCGACTGATCGATTGCCAAACCCTCGTGCCGACGAGCATTTTCCGCCACCACGGTAGAGTCGACGGCCGTGGCTAGTGTAGAAACATTCAGTGGTGGAAAGGCCGACATTTTGGCACCACCCACGACCTCCAATTCAACCTGCATCGTCGTCAACCAAAACCCTTTTTCGACGGTTGGAAGATTCCGATCGATTCCAGACATTGAGGGCTAAGGCGATACCGCTGTGTTCAGATTGATCTTAGCTACGCTTTGCAACCAATCCCGAGCCTCAATTCTCAGATTTCGAATCCGCCATTGATGCCGCCTTGAGCTACGCCGCGGCGGCGCCGCAGACCACTCAAAGAAGCGCCGCACGACCACCAGCAGACCTCCAAAATTGTTTTCCCATTAATTCATCCACGCAACAACAATTCGATGAATTCACTTCCAACAGATCAAAATGGAATTTTCCGCGAACAATTCCGACGGAGTGGCGGCGCGTTGGGAATTTCCACAAATGGCGGTAGTTCAGCCGCTTAACCACACGTAAATATTCCACAAGATTTCCGTGCAGTCCGACAACAATTTTCCAATCACCTGGTTCTACTTAGCGTGTGGATTAGCCAAGAGGTATGTAAACTTCTTACTTCTTTTGACATGAATTTGATAAGTCTAGAGGATGGAAGTACTTTGGTAAGTCTATGTGACTTGATTCTTGGAAGTAAGTAAATTGATTTTCAAGGTTATGGACGATTGTGACCATTATAGTCAAGTACTAAGTATAGCGATCCCATCGGGAGAGTGGAATAGCTATCAAGGTTGAAGTACTTTGGAGCATTTTGCTACGTGTCGATAATCGTCGCGAGGTATGCGAACCTCTTCCTTTCCTTTGGCATGATTCTATGTATGGAATATACTTGTGGTATCATTTCATGTTTCCTTCTACTCTTAGAAGTTAAGAGGTAGTTATGTGATTTACTCTATGTAGAACTTTTCCTATCTTTCGAGCATGACTAGTTGCACGATGTAGTACTGAGACGACAAGACTATGATATTCTTTACTTGTTTTATGTAATGCCAAGTCGGGTGGGTTAGAGATTAACTCACTTCTTTGAAAATAGTAATGATGTCTTAAGTTGATTTTAAAGTTAAGGGACTTGAAGAGTTTTAAAGATGTGATACTTGTCCCGCTTTAAACGTATAAGTCCCTTGGGTAGGAAATTGTTTATGGCTAAGATATAAAGTGAATATAACGGCTTTATGGGAAGTTAGTTATATTTGCCTTATGGAAAGATAAATGACTTGACTATGTAAAAGTATAACTTGTTTTTAAGCATCAATTGCCTAGGGTTTTTTTTATAAAGAAGTCACTTGATTTAGAAGTGGTAATTGTATTTCTAAAAAGGTATTGTGACTTGTCTTGAAAGGTGGATAGGACTTGATACTACGTGGTTAGTATCGGGAAGTTTTATTTGGAAAGCGAGTCTTTTGAAAAGAATGTACGCACGTAGTACTTTGGCTTAGTTAATTGAGATTTAGCCTATATGCTTTGGTGATAGCCTCGAGTGCAAGTATTATGTTTTATTACGCCGCGACTCTCGGTTGACGGCCTACCGTCTTGTTATAAGTTACTTGACGCATCGACGCTGATGTGGGATTCCACGGTATGCTTCCGTTATTTGTAGCACTGGTTAAATTCGGATTTTATAAAAGACATGGTAGTGCTTATGTCTTGTCCGATGGTCACGAGATAGGTAAGAGTATAAATGGCGGGCAAGCCCCAAGACGTTATACCACCTTCTCCGTGGTAAGAGTATAAGTGAGGGGTAAACCCCAAGACTGCACCACCGCTTTATGTGTTGTTTGACGACCGGCCGAGATAGGTAAGAGTATAAATGAGGGGCAAGCCCCAAGACGTTATACCCCCTGCTTTACCACCTTCTCCAGGGTAAGAGTATAAATGAGGGGCAAGCCCCAAGACGTTATACCACATGTTTTGATTGATATTATGGGCGTGAGACTCATGGTTATGTTTTACACTTTTAGCTGTCGACAGTGATGGGCAGTATACCTTTACGGGCAGACTAGATGACATTATCGACCCAGGAATGGGCCGGCAAAGATACCCACGCGCATCAGATGACATTATCGACCCAGAACGGGTCGGGCAAGATACCTTTACGCGCACTAGATGACGTTATCGACCGAGAACGGGCCGCAAGATACCTTTACGCGCACTAGATGACGTTATCGACCCGTGATCGGGCCGGCAAAGATACCTTACGCAGACTATGTGACCTTGATCGCGCCCCAGATCGGGTCGTAAGATAGTGCCCCTCCTTACAGGGGTTATACTTATGAGAGATAAGTAAGTTATATAGTAATGAACTTAATGATTTTTCCTAATCATGCACGTAAGAATGTGGCTATAGTTTTTATAGAGAATGAAAAAGATAATAAGGTGCGATTAAGTTCATAAGCGGTAATGACACTGGCAGATCCGGTATGTATTTTTATACTTGTCTTTGTCATTCTTTTGTACGCTTATGATCTGCTTATCAGACGTTATTTCTGCTCCATATTCGTACTGTTAATCGACTTCTTCGGGCCGCGCTCATGCCCGCAGTTTTAGGTACCTGTTGGCGATCCTTGCTTCAGGATCTCGGTCAGCTTTGAGAGAAAGCTCCATTTGCTCCGAGGCTTATCTCTTGCACGCTTTCCGAGGTAGTAGATTCATGTATATTCGTGGTATGGCGGGGCCCTGTCCCGCCACAGTTGTTATTCCTAGAGGTCTGTATTCACATATGTGGTTGGGCTGTAAGAACTGAGTTGTAATTTTGACTGTGTTTATGTTGTGTATGTTCCGCTGCTATTCTCTGATGTATACCTGAACAGGTGCCCGTGTAGGCACCGCCGCGCCCGGTCGGTCGTGACACCGTGAACGGGCCGGCAAGATACCTTTACGGGCGACTATGTGACCTTACCGCGCCCCGTGAACGGGCCGCAAGATACCTTTACGGGCGCACTACGTGATTTTATCGCCCCCCATCGGGGGGAAGTATAGGCGCCCTCCATAAAGGGCCGGATTATGTTATACAAGGTAAGTAAGTTATATGGTAATGAACTTGACGATTTTCCTAAGTATGTACGTAAGAAAGTGACTATAACTTTTATTGAAAAATGGGAAAAGATAATAAGGTACGATTAAGTTCACGAGATGGAAATGACACGGTAGATCCGGTATGTACCCTTTTATACTTGCCTCGCCATTCTTTTGTATGCTTATGATTTGTTTATTGTACCTAATTTTCGCTCCATATTCTGTACTGTTAGACTGATTTCTGGGCCGCGTTCATTTCGCAGTTTAGGTACATTGTGGATCCGCGAGCTAGGATCTGGTTCAAAGATTTTGAGACGGCTCCAATGTTCCGAGTTGTCATGGCTATGTATATTCGTGGTACGCGGGCCTTGTCCCGTCATAGTATTTGTTCAAATCTTAGAGGTCTGTATTCATCTGTGGGTTGGACTGGCTAGAGTTGTTTTTACATTGTTAAACAGTGTAGACCCTTTCGGGAAATTTTTATGTTATGGCAGCCTTATTGGCTTGGCCGTGTTTTTTTTTTTTAAAAAGTGTTATTTATCTTCCGCAGTTTATTATGTTGTATGATTAGAAGGGTGCCCAGGTAGGGCACCAGTCGCGGCCCGGGGTCGGGTCGTGACAGAAAGATTTGGATCTTGTGAAGATGTTAAAAGGAGAATTGGCATATTAGCCACTAAAATGTTAAAAATGTATCCATTACTTACTAAGAAGTTAACAACAAAGAAACTATAACTTATATAAAGATTGGAATATAAGTTGGATGACTAATGAAGTAATTGGATAAGTAAAATTGTAAAAGTTGGCCAAGGACCCCAACTTAAGGACCGTATTTACTTTGGACCGTATTTACTTTGGACCATATTTACTTGGACTGTATTTACATTGTTGTTAAGGGGAAGATTGTTAATCGCGTTCCGTTTGGGCGTGTGATCCCCTTCTTTAATTATTGTTGTTGTTAAGGGGAAGATTGTTAATCGCCCGCTCAGCGCTGATCCTTCTTTAATTATTGTTGTTGTTAAGGGGAAGATTGTTAATCGCGTTCCGTTTGGGCATATGATCCCCTTCTTTAATTATTGGTGTTGTTAAGGGGAAGATTGTTAATCGCGTTCCGTTTGGGCGTGTGAACCCCTTCTTTAAATTTTGGAATTATTGCGCCTTATTTATGGCATGTTGGTTACTATTATCGGGCCTTGAAAAAGGTGGAGAATTGAGTAGAAACGGGGGAGGTGTTGTCTAATGTTTCGTAGACTAAGAGAAATCTTACTTAGAAGAATCCCACGTAAAACTAGAAGTTGATAGGCGTGTTTTGACTATTATAGGTTGACACTCTGCGCGCGACATATCCGACTTGGCAAGTGGATTTAGCCGAGGAGGTATGTGATTCTTCCTATCCCTTTGAGCATGATATTTGTGAAATATATATATAGTACGGTAGACGTACGCGTGTTAAACTAAATTTGGCTTTACTTTGATGTCTTTGGACTTGAGTTCTAATTAATAAGAATCTTGAATATTTCAAAAAGAGTTATGAATCATTTTGGAAGAAAAGTAATACTTGGTTTTCATAAAAAGTTTAAGTGTTATACTAGCTTTATGGGAAGTTAGCTATAACGACTTAAGAAAGATAAGAAACGGTTTAATTATTTGTTTATCAAATGCTTGAAATGATGTTTGAAGGTATGGTAAGTTGGTTTGATAAACATGTTATGATGTTACGTGTGTTAGTATCTTGTGACGCCAGTAAGGAGGTTATTCTTGTTGTTCTTATGTTGTTTAACGATAAGTCGTTGTGTTAGTATTATATCACTCACCCTCCCGACTTGTTACGATGCCGTGGTTAGCCGCTCGACGCGAGGAATACCTCACGCGGTCCACGGACCTACGCGAGTCGCGGAGTTCCGGGATGATCACTCCGTGTGTTACGCCGATGCGAGGAATACCTACGCGTCTATGTGGCCACGCAGATCGCGGGAGTCTAGGACGATGCCGCGGGTTAGCTACCCCGATGCGAGGAATACCTCACGCGCCTAAGGACCCATGCGGATCGCGGAGTTCCAGGATTAGGCTCGCATAATGATACTATGGGCGATTGGCCTTGCTTCGATCATTAGCGCCTAGAAAAGACCGTTACATTATATCTATTTTTGCTCTTGTTTATGATGTGCACTACGTGCGTTAACTTGGTTGTTTCGCATATATTTGTGAATTGGTTTTAAAATGTTATAATTATATATATCAAGATTTTTACGCTTTCACATACTTGGTACCGTTGTAATCGACATCCTTCGGGGCCGCGTTCATGCCGCAGTAAGGAAAATGTGTGGTAGATCCTCATTCTTAGGATCTTTACTCAGGTGTCAGGAGCTCCATTTCTCCGGAGGCTCGACTTGTGGTACGGTTCTCCCCGATGGTGTAGATGTTTTGTACAATCAGGGGTATGACGGGGCCCTGTCCCGTCATAGTGTTTACACCTTCTTAGAGGTCCAGTAGTCCCGTTGTAAAGTTGGGATGTAACTGCTCACTTTGGTATTTATATACATGCCGAAAGGCAACTTTTCTTTAGATAGATCGTTTATTTTACATCGCTTTCATGTTTGCAAGTTTATATTCCGCCGTTACTGATGTATGTCTACTGGGTTCCTGTAAGGCACTAGTCACGCCCGAACGGGTCGTGACAAAAGTGGTATCGTGAGCAATTAAATCCTCGGAAAGTGTCTACGCATCAGATCTAGTAGAGTCTTGATTATCGGTGTGTTGTGCACCACACCAATAATCAAGAGGCTGCAGGATATTTAGGATTGGTTTTCATTCTTCTCATTCTAAGATCGTGCCTTAGAGCTGTGTTATAAGTTGGACCCCTCTGACGAATTTCTTTTGTTTACCAGTTATGCCTCCACGCAGGCAACCCGCCCGTATGGGCAAGGCAGCCGAGGAGTCGCTAGTAGGACACAGGGTCACAGGCCTGTGCCCGCCTTTACCCGAGGTGATACCCTAGACGGCGAGTTCCACGACGCCGCCGGCCCCAGCAGGGTTTAGAGCCGCAACAGTGGCTACTGAGGCCACAAAACCTGAGCCTCCACCCCACACCGGAGCAGGAGGTGGGTTACGCGAGATGGCCCATTTATTAGCTGGTCGTGGCGAGGCACGAGGATAGGCCGGATGATCGCCCGGGCCCAGAGTACCCGTGGTTCACCCGAGTCGGATAGTTTGAGACTTCGACTTTCTCGAGCCGCACCGCCAGAGTTTTACGGGTCGAGGCCCGAGGATGATCCGCAGGAGTTCATCCGGCGCTACAATGGATCATGAGAGTGATCAAGGCCGGAGACCGAGTCGGTGGTCTTAGGTTCACATCGGACGCGT
Organism: Przewalskia tangutica; assembly: GCA_029844215.1. Taxonomy (NCBI): domain Eukaryota; kingdom Viridiplantae; phylum Streptophyta; class Magnoliopsida; order Solanales; family Solanaceae; genus Przewalskia; species Przewalskia tangutica. The sequence goes on along the minus strand of CM056725.1, from coordinate 40,152,883 downwards.
GATACCGCAGCCGATCGTTTGATTCACGGAGCCGCCCGGGGAGCACGCGCTCCAATTGCTTGGGGACGAGTTCTCAGAGGCATTTCTCACTCACTTCTTTCCTCCGCAGATGAGGAGAGCACGAGCCGAGATTTTTGATGCTGAGGCAGAACGGGCGCACAGTTCGGGAGTACAACGTGGAGTTCGACTCGGCTCAGTATGTCCCCGTTAGTGGCGATATGGAGGACAGATTGCACCGTTACATCACGTGGCTTGACGACTACTTGGCGTAGTCTTGCTCGGTGTAGCTCTTCACGGCATGGACATTGCCCGCGCAGCTCATGCACTGGGTGAGGAGCGTAGAGGCCGACGGCCGATGACATCGCCAGAAGGCGCCAGACGACAGGTCTTTTGGTAGCTCTGGGCGACACTCAAGAAGAGACTAGATTTGCACCGCAGCTAGCTCAGAGCACTCCTACACCGTCTTCAGGGCAGCAAGGGTATTCGGGGGCAGGTCAGGGCCCCAGGACTTCGGACTTCCAGGGTAGCAGAGGTACTAACCGTTCGAGACCAACTTCCTCTCAGTGTTTTCGATGTGGTAGATCCCATTACGGGAGTTGTGGTACTACTGCGGGAGCTTGTTACACTTGCGGCCAGGTGGTCACTTTGAGAGATCGTCCACCAAGGGCGGCGCGCAGATGGTAGGGTTCAGCCTACAGGTCTTTTGCCGGGTCTTCATCTCCTACAGTTACTCTCCTGCAGGCGTGGTGCTCATGGGCCAGCAGTCGCGCAGAGGTCGCAAGTGCGGTCCTAGTTCCAGCGGTCCTCAGAACCGCATTTATGCCATGTCCAGCCGCCAGGACCAGGAGGCGTCACCGGATGTCATCACAGGTACTTTATCTGTTACATCCCGTAAGTCCAGGACATGTATAAGAGAATGTATGTAAGGAATCAAGACTTGGAAATTAGTACGAAAGGGAGAATTGTTTTTCCGACGGAAAATCTTCCGAACGTCGGAAAGGAAAAATGTTCGTTGATGAGAATTGGATTCTCAAAATGTATTATTTGAGGATTATGGAACTTATTAACATTATGGAAATTTATTTTTACGGATTTGGTCATGTGGGGCCCACCCGATGAATTTTACGTTTTGTGGGGCCTACGAGGGTTACGGAATTTTATGGATGAATGAGAGGGCGACACGTGGCACCCCCACATATGGTCTTGGACGAAATTTAGTAAGGGTAGAATGGTCATTTACCATGGTGGAAGATAAGTCTTGCTAAGCTTGATATTGTTGACCAAGTCAACTTGCCACTTGTGCTTAATCCTAGTGAAACTCATCCTAGCCACTCAAGTGTTGAAATCTAAACCCTCCATTGTGTTTTATATACCCAACTAGTAGCAAGACTTGGCATTTTACACTTAGAAAATTTGAGAGAACATTGAGCTTAGCCAAGAAAGCTCTCGGGTTCACTAGCTTTGCCCACACAAAAATTTTAGTTTGTGATCCTTTATTCACAAGACTTAAACCCAATGTCCCTAAGGGTATTGTAAGGATATCTCAATAGAAAGATTTCGGAAAAACGGCGTTTTCGTATTAGTCGCAAGGCGGAAACTTGAGGAGTTCTTCAACTTTGAAGTTGGAACTTGAAGATGGGTTCTTCATAGGCTTCTAAGGAGTGCTTGGAGCGGATTGGAACTTAAGGAAAGGAGCTAAGAATTGCTAAGGCGCGACTTTGAATCTTGGAAACTTTAAGGGCTTATAAAGGTATAAATTTTGTCGTTTTAGTAGTTAAGACTTACTTATTGTTGTAGCTATGGATATTAGCAAGCATGAGTTATATAGTATGAAGTTTGATAAGTATATCGCTATTGGAACCCTAATCCGAAAACTAGCATGTTAGCCTTAAGATTACAATTCAAGTCGATTATTAGTTTAAGTCGTCGCATGTTGTAGAAAGAAGGAAATTGTAGTTGTTGAAGTTGTTTGTGACTATATAACATGTTAGACCTTAGAACTTGGAATTGGAAAAGGATTGGAAAAGACTTTGAATTGTTGGTTATGTAAGTTGGCCGAGAATGGCTAGTGAGCATTAAACTACTTCGTATGAATTGTGGGGCGGAATTTTACACGTATTGTAAGGCGTGTAATCCCTTTTGTTTGGTTGTTGTTTTGAGCCTAAATGTGGCGTGTTGGTTATTGTATTCTGCCTTGAAAAAAGTGGCAAAGTGAGTAGAAACAAATGAAGTGTTGCCCGATTTTCCGTAGAATTAGAGACCGTATACTTAGTATTATTCTACGTTAGAGACTAGAAGTTGATAGTCTTGTTGTGACCATTATAGGTTGACACTTCTACGTACGGCGTATTCGGCTTAGCTTGTGGATTTAGCCGAAAAGGTATGTGAACTATCTCCTCTTCTAGCATGATTCCTTAAGATAAAGAAAGTATGTCCTACTCCTTAAATGATCCATTCCTTGGTTGTATTTGGATTGCCTAAAATAGAAATTGTTCTATGTACTTCCTTGATTGTACTTTGATGTTTAAATTGTAAGTTGTATAATCCATTTCCTTAGTGAAGTTTGGATTCTTAAAAGTGAAAGTATTTTACTTAAAGTACATAGAGTCTTGAAAAGGAAGTGGTTTCCAAACCTTTTGGCTAGTGCCTTAGTTCCAAAACCTAAGGGTTGTTGTAATGACTTTAGGGGAGTTAAAGGAGTGATTTACTTAATTGGTTTAAAAGAGGAGAAATGACATGATTTAAGAGAAGTAACTTGTTTTAAAGGAGTGATTTACTTGAGGTTTAAAAGTAGAAGAAACTTGTTTTCTAAATATTAAGAGACTTGAAGTATTTTGAAAGTTAAGAACTTGGTTTGTAAGTATGTGATACTTGGTTTTAATTAGTATAAGTCTCTTGGTTATAAAAGGAATGAATATGTCTAAAACCATAAAGGGTTATAACAGCTTTATGGGAAGTTGGTTATAACGGCTTTATGGAAGGTTAAGAAAGTTGTCTATTTTGATTAATGGGCATAAGTTTCCTAGATTGTGAAAATTTGAAGTTACTTGATTTCAAGCTTTGTAATGAGTTTTCTAAAAGTGTAGTAACTTACTTTGAAAAAAATAGACACACCTTGATACTACGGGTGTTAGTATCTTGGGGTTTTACATAGAAAGGAGTATTTTGAAAAGAATGTACGTACGTAGTACTTTGGCTTGATTAATTGAGAATTATTCTAAGTGTGCCTTGATAAGCACTTTGGCTTGATTAATTGAGAATTATTCTAAGTGTGCCTTGATAAGTACTTTGGCTTGATTAATTAAGAATTAGTCTAAGTGTGCCTTGATAAGTACTTTGGCTTGATTAATTGAGAATTAGTCTAAGTGTGCCTTGATAAGTACTTTGGCTTGTTTAATTGAGAATTATTCTATATGTGCCTTGAGTTTATAAAATGAAAGTCTATAGATTTTATGAACTTGCCTATGTGTGCTGGTGATAGCCTTTGAGTGCAAGTATTATGTTTTATTACGCTGCGACTCTCGGTTGGAGAATTACCGTCTTGTGGTAAGTTACTTGGACGTACCGACAGTGATGTGGGATTCCACGGGTATGCTTCCGTTATTTGTAGTACTTGGGTTAAATTCCCGGATTTTTATAAAAGACATGGTAGTGCTTATGTGTTGTTTGACGGCCGGTTGAGATAGGGTAAGAGTATAAGTGAGGGGTAAACCCCCAAGACGTTATACCACCTTCTCCAGGGTAAGAGTATAAGTGAGGGGTAAACCCCCAAGACATTAAACCCCCAAGACGATATACCACCTTCTCCAGGGTAAGAGTATAAGTGAGGGGTAAACCCCCAAGACATTATACCCCCTGCTTTACCACCTTCTCCAGGGTAAGAGTATAAGTGAGGGGTAAACCCCCAAGACATTATACCCCCTGCTTTACCACCTTCTCCAGGGTAAGAGTATAAATGAGGGGTAAACCCCAAGACGTTATACCACCTGCTCGTTTTCCTACTTGGCCCGTATAGTTTTAGGACACAGGTGGGACTTGGTGTTCATGTATGCCTATTGGTGTTATATTATATCATGGACTTTCGACACTGAGGAAGGATTCCACGGGCATGATTGATATTATGGGCGTGAGACCCATGGTTATATTTTAGAAATGACTTGAGGGCATGCGTCCCTGACTTGTTATGAATGCTTATGTATTGTGTACTGTAGGTTGGCTATCACACATGTCTCCTGTTTTGTTTAGATTGTTTGATTTCATCACAGTACTTACTGTTTCACATACTTGGTACATTCTTCGTACTGACCTCCTTCGGGGGGCTGCGTTCATGCCGCAGGTTTAGGTACGTTGTTTGGTGATCGGCAGGTGTAGGACCCTGCTCCGAGTTTTTGGATAGCTCCATCTGTTCAAGAGTTTATCTTTTTGGTATAAGTTCTTTCAAGATGTGAGCTTTTATGCGATTATGGGTACGGCGTGGCCTTGTCTCCGCGATTGATAAAACTCTTAAGTGCATTCATATGTGGGATTGGACTCATGTACAGTATAGTGTCTTTTGAGTATGTATATTATGGCAGCCTTGTCGGCTTTGTCCTTGCACGTATGTTGGTTTTTTTTAAAAAAAAAAGGTGTTATTTAATTTCCGCAGTTTACTTGTGTTGTTAAGGTAGAAGGGTGCCCAGGTAGGGCACCAGTCACGGGCCCGGGGTTCGGGGCGTGACATTATCAGTTTCTTGTTGTGACGTATATGCCTTGATAGATTCAGGTTCTACCTTGTCCTATATATCTCCCCATATTGCTAGTAGGATAGGGATAGAGCCTGAGTCCATAGACCCTTTTGAGGTAGCTACGCCAGTGGGGGATTCGGTGGTAGCTGAGCGGGTATATAGGGCTTGCCCAGTGACTATATGCAGTCGTCAGACCCTAGCCGACTTGATAGAGTTGGATATGACCGATTTTGATGTGATCATGGGTATGGATTGGTTAGTTTCTTGCTACGCCAATGTAGACTGTAGGAAGCGGTTGGTAAGGTTCCAGTTTCCTGGGGAGCCGGTTATTGAGTGGGAGGGGAACACTGTGTCGCCGAGGGGTAAGTTTATTTCTTACCTCAAGGCCAGGAAGATGGTGCAGAAGGGATATATCTACCATCTCATTCGAGTATTTGATACTGAGGCCGAGATACCAGACCTTCAGTCAGTTCCGGTAGTCAGAGAGTTCCCAGATGTGTTCCAGACGACCTCCCGGGTATCCCTCCGGAGAGGGAGATTGATTTTTGCATCGATGTGTTGCCAGACACTCGACCTATATCCATTCCGCCATACAGAATGGCACCTGCCGAGTTGAGAGAGTTGAAGGACCAGCTGAGAGATTTGCTGGAGAAGGGCTTTATCAGGCCTAGTATTTCTCCCTGGGGAGCGCCGGTATTGTTTGTGAAGAAGAAAGATGGGACGCTGCGCATGTGTGTCGATTACAGGCAGTGGAACAAGGTGACTATTAAGAACAGATACCCCCTTCCCAGGATTGATGACTTGTTCGACCAGTTGCAGGGTGCGAGGTGTTTCTCCAAGATAGACCTACGATCTGGTTACCATCAGGTGCGAGTTAGGGAGACGGATGTCCCTAGGACTGCATTCCGGACCCGGTACGGGCACTATGAGTTCAGGGTCATGTCTTTCGGCTTGACCAATGCTCCGACAGTATTTATGGATTTGATGAACCGAGTGTTCAAGCCATTTTTGGATACGTTTGTGATAGTATTCATTGATGACATCTTGATTTATTCTCGCTCGGATCAGGAGCATTTGAGGACGGTGCTGAGAGTTCTCCGGGACCAGCGGTTGTATGCCAAGTTTTCGAAGTGTGAGTTTTGGTTGGCTTCGGTGGCGTTTCTGGGGCACATTGTCGGGGTCGATGGTATTCTGGTGGATACGACAAAGATCGAGGCAGTCAGAAGTTGGCCTAGACCTACTACCCCGACAGAGGTGCGCAGCTTTTTGGGCCTTGCGGGTTACTACCGGAGGTTTGTGGAGAAGTTTGCTTCTATTTCAGCACCTTTGACCAAGCTGACTCAGAAGGCAGCTAAGTTTCAGTGGACGGATGCTTGTGAGGAGGGCTTCCAGTTACTGAAGGAGAGGTTGACGACCGCCCCAGTTCTTACTCTTCCAGAGGGTCCAGACGGCTATGTGGTTTATTGTGATGCGTCGGGCATCGGGCTTGGATGTGTGTTGATGCAGCAGGGCAAGGTTATAGCTTACGCATCTCGACAGCTCAAGCGTAGAAGAACTACCCCACACATGACTTAGAGTTGGCAGCAGTGATTCACGCCTTGAAGATCTGGAGACATTATTTGTATGGAGTTCATGTGGATATTTACACAGACCACAAGAGCCTCCAGTATATCTTCAGCCAGAGGGAGCTGAACTTGCGACAGAGACGGTGGTTAGAGCTACTCAAGGATTATGATGTCGATATCCTATACCACCCAGGGAAGGCCAATGTAGTGGCAGATGCCCTTAGTCGTAGGTCGATGGGTAGTCTATCAGATGTGCAGCCAGAGAGGAGGGGCATGGTCCGCGATGTTATGCCCCGTAGTTCCGGAGTATGTATGTGAGGACGTACGTACAATGTATACGCCCTAATTAGGGTAAGATTGATAGAATTGTTTTCCGACGAAAATTATTCCGAACCTTGTGAAGGGAATTTTATGTTTTCAACAATATTTTTACGATTATGGAATTCTTCCGAGAGATAAAATATTTTGGATCAATAGGAGGGCGACAAGTGTCACCCCTAGATTGGGCCATGTGGGACGAAATTTAGTGGAACAAGTAGGCAAGACAAGTGGCCAAAAGTCTTGCATGGCTAGTCTTGGCTTGGATGAATTTGGCTAAGTTTAGTGGGCAAGTCTTGCATGGTCAAGGTCTTGCATGGCTTTAGTAAGACAAGTGTGGGAAGGAACCTTCACATATGATCTCTACCTTACACATGTGTTAATCTCAACCCTTGGTTGTGCTATATAAACCCCCTTAGTGGATGAAAATCAGCCACACTTAACATATTACAAGACTTGAAAAACATTTCCTCTCCCTCCTTCTCTATCTTGATTTCGTCTAACCCCCCCCCCCCCCTCCCCTAACCAAATGTTGTCCAAAATTTCTTAAACTTATAAGTGTTCTTCCTTAATGTGTTAGGAAGATTATTAACCAAGAGTTAGACAAGATTTCACACCCCTAGCCTCAAAAACCTTCCCTTGACCGAGAGTAGGCAGATTTTCGAAACTGTTTTGGGCAGATTTTTAGTCAAGTTTGAAAGGGAATATCTCCTGGAATATAAGGAGTTTTTGGGTGTTTCAAAAGCCTAAAATGAAGTTCGTCGAGTCTAGTTTCCAATGCAACAAACCACTCGTCGATAGGATACTGGAGTAGAGAGTTATCGACGTTGCAAGTTCAGCTGATGAAGCTGTAGCTAAAAATCTGGACAGTCACGTTTTTGGGCTATCTTGAGGTAATGAACCTTAACCTCCTTGTGAAGTTGATTTATTATGTATATATGGATATTATACATATATTGGAGGTATATTATGGACTATAAGATATAAAGAAAGATTTGGATCTTGCTAAGAAGTTAACAACAAAGAAACTATAACTTATATAAAGATTGGAATATAAGTTGAAGGACTAATGAAGTAATTGGATAAGTATTATTGTAAAAAGTTGGCCAAGGACCCCAACTTAAGGACCATATCTACTTTGGACTTTTTACTTTGGACTTCTTTACTTATTGTTATTATGAAGGGAGATAGTAAACCGCGTTACCGTTTGGGCGTGTTATCCCCTTCTTTTACTTATTGTTATTATGAAGGGAGATAGTAAACCGCGTTACCGTTTGGGCGTGTTATCCCCTTCTTTTACTTATTGTTATTATGAAGGGAGATAGTAAACCGTGTTACCGTTTGGGCGTGTTATCCCCTTCTTTACTTATTATTATTATGAAGGAGAGATTGTTAATCGCGTTCCGTTTGGGCGTGTTATCCCCTTCTTTAGTTATTATTGTTATGAAGGAGAGATTGTTAATCGCATTCCGTTTGGGCGTGTTATCCCCTTCTTTAGTTATTATTGTTATGAAGGAGAGATTGTTAATCGCGTTCCGTTTGGGCGTGTTATCCCCTTCTTTAGATTTCAGTATTATTGCACCTTAATTATAGTAGGTTAATCACGGTTATCGAGCCTTGGAAAAGGTGGGAAATTGAGTAGAAACGGGGGAGGTGCTGCCGAATTTTCCGTAGGATATGGAACTTGTTCTTAGAAATATCTTACGAAGAGATCTAGAGGTTAATAGACGTTTCGTGGCCATTATAGGTGGAAGTACAGCGAGTAGTGTATTCTACTTGAATGGTGGAAAAGGCTAGCAAGGTTATAGTACTTGGGAGCGTTTTGCTAATAGTCGATAATCGTCGCGATGTATGTGAACCTCTTCCTATCTCTTCTAGCATGATATTTGCGAAATATATATATAGTACGGTAGACGTACGTGTGTAAAATGAATTTGGTTTATTTAAAACATAAAGTGTTATAATGGCTTTATGGGAAGTTAATTATAACAACTTTATGTAGGTAAATGAATGGTTTATTGATTTTAAAAAAAAATAAGAGACTTGACTTATATTTGACTTGGTTGATATGTGAAGAACTTGAATTGTGTGGAAAGTTGTGAAACCTCATTCGTGAGTAATGAGTACCTGGTTTCGAATAATAATGTTATATTGATTTCGGAAATGAGAATAAGTATCGAACAAACCACTGCAGCGTTAATAAAGGAAAAAGTAACGACAATTAATTATATTGAGTAATGAGTACTTGGTTTCGAATAATAATGTTATATTGATTTCGGAAATGAGAATAAGTATCGAACAACCCACTGCAGCGTTACTAAAGGAAAATATATTGACAAATAATTAATATTATTAAAACAAGTAGAAACCTCCATCTGCATAGAAGCTAAGATAAGACAAAATTGTATTACATTTCCTAGATCACGGTTGCTTTAATAAGGTCATTAATAACAAGAAAAGAGACTTGAGTAATTGAAGTGTTTTGGTTTAAAAGAAAGGCATGGTTTTGTCTTAAATTGATTTAAAAAGAAGGTATGGAAATTGTTTTGGATTTACTTAAAATGATGGTTACTCTATTTGATACTACGGGTATAATGTGACCTTTGTAAAAGAAATGGATCTTTTGAAAGAACTAAAGTACGTAGTACTTTAGGGTTAAAACCCGGATGGTTGGCATAAAATGAGAGTACTTGAGTTTATACAAATGGTGAATCAATTTTGTTATACCCCGTATTTCCAGAGTATGTACGTGACGGCGTACGTATAAAAGTTTAAGCCTTAAGTAGGCAAAGGGACGAAATTTGTGCACAACTAGCGAAAAGAGTTGCTTTCCGACGAAACGTTTTTGGGACCTTGCGAAGGGAAAATTACGGTTGCGACATTTATATTTTTTGCGGATTTTTCCGAGAGATGAAATATTTTGGACCAACGAGAGGGCGACATGTGTCACCCTCAAGTTGGCGGAATTGGTGGACGATTTTCTTGGCACGTTTTTGTCATTTTTGTTGCCTAAAACATTTGGTCAATGTTTTGTAGATATTTTGTGTGGTAGATGGATAAGGTGGGACCCACACACACTTGTCCAAATATTCACCCTCCACTTGCCTTAATCTTGGCCATTGAAAGTCCTATAAATACCCCCCTTGAGTTGAAGACTTCTTCATCCACTCCACATTTTCTAAGTCTTGAAAATCCCTCTCCCCCTTAGTGTAGCTCTCGTCCAAGAGCTCCCCCTCCCCCTTGAGAAGGCCCTCGGCCGAAAGTACCCCCCATCCTCTTGAGTGTTGTTCTCGTGAAACACCCCCCCCCCTTTGGTAGAAAAGTATTCTCCAAGTATTGTTACTATTCCAAAATACCTTGGCCCAAATACCTTGTAGTATTCCAAGGTTACCCCTATACTAGAAGCCCATAAATACTATTATACTTCCCTTCAGTCACAAAAACGAAACCCTAAGGAAAATCTTCATAGCTGGTTGAAGTATTAAGAAGAAGTTGCGTAGAACTTCTAAGGGTTGTTTGGAGCGGGTTGGAGCGCCCAGTGTAGGAGCTAAACGTTGCTCAGGATCGACATTAAATCTTGGATAATTTTGGGCTTATCGAGGTAAATACTCTTGTCCTTCTATTGTAATTGGAAATTACATACTGTAGTTGTATAGAAATGAGTATAAGATATATAGAAGGATGGTATAAGAGAAGAGAATTGAATTGAAATCACATCAGAAGAATATTAAAGAAGAAGATTGAACTGTACTTACATGAATTTGTATTTGATGAGACTTATGTAGTTTAACGGGTAGGGAAGTGCTGCCCGATTTTCCGTAGAATAGAGAACCCTCTACTTAAAATATTCTACAGAGTAGTCTAGACGTTGATAGATGTATATGGCCTTTATAGGTTGAAAGTTCTGCGAGTAGCATGTTCTACTTGAAAGGTGGACAAGGCTTGCCGGGTTGTGGCGGTGGAGCGTTTTGCTATTTGTCGATAATCGTCGCGAGGTATGTGATTCTTCCTATCCTCTTGAGCATGATATTTTAAAAGAATATATATAGTACGGCAGACGTATGTGTGTTAACTGAACGTGGTTTTACTGCAATGTCTTCTGACTTGAGTCTAAATAATAAAATCTTGAAGTATTTCAAAAGAATTAAGAATCGTTTTTGAAAGAAGAGTAATACTTGGTTTTAAAAGCTTAAGAAGTTATACTAGCTTTATGGGAAGTTAGGTATAACGACTTAAGAGAGATAAAAGGAACGGTTTACTTAATTGTTTATGAACGCCTTGTATTGATTTCGGAAATGAGAATAAGTATCGAACAAACCACTGCAACGCTAATAAAGGAAAATGTATTGACTAATTAAGTATTATTAAAACCAGTAGAAACCTCCATTTGCATAGAAGCTAAGATGAGACAAAATGATATTACATTTCCTAGATCATGGCTGCTTTAATAAGATTGTTATGAACAAGAATAACCTACTCACACATAAGGCGTATGTTTCTCAAATTGTTTTAAAAGAGAATTATATCATTAAGTGATTAAGACTATGAACTACGAAACCTTTCGAAAATAAGAGACTTGAGTATTTGAACTTAGACAAACTTGAACTTTTGGAAAAGAAGGTTGTTACTTGTCTTTAAAAAGGGAAATTGTTTTGGTTTACTTAAAAAGATAGTCACTTTATTTTTGATACTACGGGTATCGTGTGACTTTTGTGAAAGAAACAAATCTTTTTAAAGAATTAATGTACGTAGTACCTTGGGGTTAAAACCCGAACTTGTTGACATAAAATAGAAAGTACCTTGTGTGAATAACTTGACTATGTTTGGTTTGTGATAGCCTTGTAATACTTTCTTGATTGGTTTGATAAGAAAACATGTTATGATGCTACGTATGTTCGTATCTTGTAACGTTTGTGTAAGAGGTTATTCTCATTGTGCTTATGTTGTTTAACGATAAGCCGTTGTGCTAGTATTATATCACTCACCTCTTGACATGATATACCGGGGGTTAAGCTGCCCCGTCACGAGGTACACCTCGAGGCGATGTGTGACTATGATTCGAGAATACCTCATGCGGGTCGGGGGCTATGCGAGCTACGAGAGTTCCGTGTTAGTGTGCGGTCTATGTGGCCACGCGGTCTATGTGGCCACGCGGACTACGAGTCGGGGCGATCTTCGAGAGTAGCTACCCTCGACGCGGGAATACCTCATGCGGGCCTATGTGTGTGGCCTATGCGAGTGCGGGAAGTTCGAGATTAGACGCGCATTGATAATGCGGCGAGTGGCGGCCGATCATGTGGCGGTCTAGAAAGACCTCGTGATACGCTTTATGGCATTGTTGATGCGTGGGTGTTAGTAGTCGGCTATGCCTTCATACTTACCCCGTACGGTTTTATTATGACACAGGTGGGACCTGGTGTTCATGTGTATTCCTTGGTGTTTTTATATCATGGACTGCCGGCAGTGAGGAAGGAATTCCACGGGCATGATTGATGTTGTGGGCATGAGACCCATGGTTATATTTGAGTGATGACTTTAAGGGCGTGAGTCCCTGACTTGACATATCGCTTACATATGTGTATCGTAAATTGGTTATCATATATGTCTTCTGCTTTATATAGACTATTATGATTTCATTCTGATATTTCGATTTCACATACTTGGTACTGTTATCGACCTCCTTGGGCTGCGTTCATCTGCGCAGTAGAGGTACACGATCGTCGATCCTCGCCATAGGATCACGATTCAGCGTTTTGGGAAGCTCCGTTTCTCGGAGGCTTTTCTTCGTATAGTCCTCTGTTGTTGTAGGTACTTACATTCGTGGGTATGGCGGGGCCTGTCCGTCGTTGTTGTTATAACATTCTTAAGTCCGTAATCGTTGTGGCGAGTTTGAAAAAGGGATGTAACTGTTCGTGTTCAAGTTTTTATATATATGCCGTAAGGCAACTTTTCTCTGATAAACTGTTTCACATTTCATATTATTTCATGTCTTGTTTTATATTCCGTGATTACTCGATGTATGTCTACTTGGGTGCCCGGTAGGCACGATCCACGGGCAGGTTGGTCGTGACAAAAGTGGTATCGAGCGATTAATCCTCGGAAAGTGTTCTGACCGTATCTAGTAGAGTCTTGATTATCGGTGTGTTTTGCACCACACCAATAATCGTGAGGCTATAGGATATTTAGGATTGGTTTCCATTCTTCTCACTCGAGATCGTGCCTTAGAGTTGTGTTATAAGTTGGACCCTCTAACATATTTCTTTCCGTGCAGTTATGCCTCCGCAAGGCAACCGGGCCTGAAGGGCAAGGCAAGCGGGAGGCTGCGAGTAAACACGAGAGGTTACGAGGCACGTGCCCAATCATCACGAGGTGGTGCTTCATTCGGGAGTTACGCTCGTCACGGCCCAGCAGAGTTTAGCTTGTGGCAGTTCCTACTGCGGCCATAATATCTGGACCTTCAGTTCCACGACCAGTAGCAGAAAGTATGGATTGCAAAGAGACGACCCTGTTACTAGCTAGGGATTTAGCAACCAGAGAGTATATTATGTACCGATTTATCGCGGGCCTTGATGATTATCTAAAGAAAGGTTGTGCAAGTAGCTCTTGATCAAGCTTGAGCATGGCTGCGTGCGGGCTTATCGCAGCGAGCCGAGAAACGTAGGGATCGACGGGTTAACCAAGATCAGAGAAGAGGCGGTCGGCGGGGTCCTTTGGTAACTTTCGAGGCGAATCGCCTCGAAGACATCGATATGCGCCTCGCCCGGTCAGAGTGGTCCTCGCGAGGTTCGGGACGTTCGGGGTATCACGGGAGTTGGTCAAAGCTCGTGGCTTCGTTCACAGATACACGTAGGTTCCGGCCACGAATTGAGTTTTCCTCGGTGTTCACGGTTGTGAGCGCCATCCCGGGAATGTCGTCTTTTGTTGGTGCTTGTTTTACTGCGGCCGTCGTGGCCGTGTGTCGAAAGGTGTCCTAGTAGGAGGATGCAAGTAGGAGGACTCGGCCTACGGTCGATTGCGGATTCGGTGGCTCGGAGAGGAAGGGTGTTAGCGAGAGGCCACCCCTCGGTATGGCGTTGTGGAAGATGTCATTGTGGGAGTGTCGTACTTCCGGCGACTTGGTATGCTTGCGGCCCGGCAGGCCATTTGCGAGAAATTGTCCGACCAGGTGGCGCGGTTAGAGACTCGGATTCAGGATCGGTGGCTAGTTCATCACCTTCCCTAGCTATCGCCGAGCGTGATGGATTAGAACGACAAAGGGAGTGAAGCGATGAATCTGGTATATCCTTAACCTTTAGAGATTAGTATGTGTGATAAGATGAGTATATTTTAAGTATGGTGTTCAGATAGCATTGTGTTAATTGTGATTAGAAATAATGGTTAGTTAAAAGTGTAAGATTGGGGATAAGGAAAGTGTGAGCCTTAGAATTTTATACGCGGAGACCTTAGAGGCAAGGACATCTCGAGTAGAAGATTTATTTTTATGTTTGACCCTTATCGGAGTGCATAGTACACGTGAGTTATGCTTGTGTGATAAGTCCCTGAGTGGTATGAAATGAAAAAGGGTAGTTGAGCTAAGAAGACCGCTAGGTTTTCGTGACTCGGTGGTGAGATTGTTCCGGATCGGGGAACAAGAGCTTGGCGCGAAGTGGGTCGGGTTGAGACCATGTCGCGGGTCAACCCGCAGCCCGGTTTGGGGTGGGGTCAATTCGAGGTGGTCCCGCCAGGTGGTGGGGTCATGAGGGTGTTAGGCCCAAGTTTAGTTAACCAGCGTACGAGTTCGTGGATGCGTTCGACCAGTAGTCGGGCCGATGGGGTCAGGCCATCTTGTCTTTCAGTCAGGACCGTTTACTCGGCAGAGGGTTATGCGAGATGCTATATATCGGGAAGGTTGTAAGGCTTCACGAGGTGCCTACTTTCACCTTATGACAGGCAGTGGAGCCCAGGTTACGGCTATTTCTTTTCTGGAAGTTTTACCAGGCAGGGTTAGGAACTCAGGTAAGTCTCAGTATCGCATTCACCCTCGGGCCAGTGTTTGGATTTTAGGGGTAGCTATGAGGATTGTTGCCTCCTGTTGAGGGAGTTTTTTATAGCTACCATTTTCAGTATTCGGATGTCGCCTTATGAAGCCTTGTATGGGCGGAAGTATAGTATGCCGGTCGATTGGTTCGATGTTGGCAAGATTCAGATAGTTGGTTCATACTTGTTTCAGCAGAATGTGGATAGGGTGAAGCTTATCCAGGAGAGGTTATTGGCAGCTCAGAGTCAACAGAAGTCGTGCGGATAATCGGCGACGACGCTTGGAGTTCAGGTTGACGGTGGGTCTTCTTGAAGGTACCACCCCGGAAAGGGTGTGACGAGTTTTGGAAAACAGAGGAAACTTAGCCGAGGTACTTTGAGCGTTTTCAGATCATTTGGAGAATAGGACAGGTTGCCTATAAGTTGGCATTGCCATCCGACGTAGGAAGCAGTACGTCCGGTCTTTCTTGTTGCTATGTTCGGAAAAGTGTCGGAGATCCATCCAGAGTGTTCCCAGTTAATGATGACCAAGTTGGAGATAGTAACCCCGAGATTTTTGGAAACTGAAGCAGTAGCAGAAATGTGGTAAGTTATTAGAAAGAGTTCGAGTGTACGAGGAGGGTACGACGAGTAAGGGAAGAAGTGAACATGTGTTAAGAGAATAGAAGTAATCGTTTCTTAAGGGAAGTAAAAGTGCGAAGGGAGTATCTTTTAAACTTTGGGTGGGAGCTTTTGTAATGATAGAGGTGATTCCTCGTGGAATTGGATGTAAGTATTTGCGCGGGTGTTTTCTGTGGCCATGTGTGGCATTTGCAAACTGGTTAAGCTATGAGGAACTTGATCGTTATCTGTCTTGAGAAGGAACATTCAGGACGAATGTTTCTAAGGAGGGGAGAATGTTATACCCCGTATTTCCAGAGTATGTATGTGAGGGCGTACGTATAAAAGTTTAAGCCTTAAGTAGGCAAAGGGACGAAATTTGTGCACAACTAGCGAAAAGAGTTGCTTTCCGACGAAACGTTTTTGGGACCTTGCGAAGGGAAAATTACGGTTGCGACATTTATATTTTTGCGGATTTTTAGAGATGAAATATTTTGGACCAACGAGAGGCGACATGTGTCACCCTCGAGTTGGCGAATGGTGGACGATTTTCTTGCACGTTTTGTCATTTTTGTTGCCTAAAACATTTGGTCAATGTTTTGTAGATATTTTGTGTGGTAGATGGATAAGGTGGGACCACACACTTGTCCAAATATTCACCCTCACTTGCCTTAATCTTGGCCATTGAAAGTCCTATAAATACCCCCAGGTTGAAGACTTCTTCATCCACTCCACATTTTCTAAGTCTTGAAAATCCTCTCCCCTTAGTGTAGCTCTCGCCCAAGAGCTCCTCCCCGAGAAGGCCCTCGGCGAAAGTACCCCCTCTTGAGTGTTGTTGTCACGACCGAACCGGGCGTGGTAGTGCTTACCGGGCACCCTAGTGATACAACATCAGTGTAATGGAACATAAAACAAGACATGAAAATATTAAGAAGTAAGCGATGTCGGAGAAAACTTGCCTTACGGCATATATATAAATCAATTTTTAAAACCGAGCGATTACATCCCATTACAACTCGCCCACAACACTACGGACCTCTAAGAATGATACGACAATAATGGCGGACGGGGCCCGCCATACCACGAATGTAAATACCTACAACGGCGGGGACTATACCACCGATAAGCCTCGGAGAAAGCGGAGCTTCCATACGCTGAATCGTGACCGAGAACTAGGATCAACGGCGGTGTACCTCAACTGCGGCGTGAACGCAGCCACGAAGGAGGTCGATCTGCGAGTACCAAGTATGTGAAGCGTAAAGTACTTAAATGAAAACATATCATTTTAAGATCGGTTTGCAAGTATGTATGAAACAACCAAGGTAACCGCACATAGTGCCATATCATAAACAAGAGCAACAATAGGTAAGCGTAATGAGTCTTTTCTAGGCTGCGAATGAACGAGCGGGCCAATTGCGTGTAGTATCACCATGCAAGCCTAATCTTGGACTCCGTAGTCCGCATAGGCCACTCATGTAGGCGCATAGGGTATGTAACCCCGCGTCGAGGTAGCTACTCCTCGGCATCGCCCCGGACCCGCGATCCGCATGGCCACGAGACCGCATGACCACAAGGGCGCAAACTAACACGGAACTCCGTAGTTCCGCATGGATCCTTGGACCCGCATGATGTATTCTCGAATCATGGTCCTGCATCGCCGAGTCTACCGCGTGGAGGCAGCTTAACCCCCGGTAATATGTCAAGAGGTGAGTGATATTATACTAACATAACAGCTTATCGTTAAACAACATAAGCACAACAAGAATACTCTTTTTCACAAACGTTACAAGACACTAACACACATAGCATCATATCACGTCTACTTATCAAATCAACGAAGGTATTACAAGGCTATCACAAACCAACACAATCAAGTTATACACACAAGGTACATTCTATTATATGATTAACAAGATCGAGTATCTATTCCCAAAGTACTTCATACATTATCTTTTAAAAGATACGTTACGTTTACAAAAGTCACACAATACCCGTAGTATATGAAAATAGAGTGATTATCCTTTGAAGTAAATCAAAACACTTCTCTTCGTAAAATCAAGTAACAACATTCTTTTCCAAATGTTTCAAGTTTGCCTAATTTCAATTACTCAAGTTTCTCGTTTTCGAAAGGTTTCGTAGTTCATAATTTTAATCACTTAATGATATAATTCTCCTTTAAAAGCAATTTGAGAAACATATGTCTGATACGTGAGTAGGTTATTCTTGTTTGTAACAATCTTATTTAAGCAGCCATGATCTAGGAAATGTAACATCATTTTGTCTCATCTTAGTTTCTATGCAGATGGAAGTTTCTACTGGTTTTACTAATACATTATTAGTCAAAACATTTCCCTTTATTAGCTTCTTTGTGGTTTGTTCGATACTCATTCTGATTTCCGAAATCAGTAAAACATTATTGCTTTTAAAATCAAGTACTCATTACTTGCGAATGAGGTTTTACAACATTTAACATAATGCTAATTACCAAGTAAAAACAAGTAAAGTTTCTTATCTTTTAAGATCAAGTCTCTTAACTTTAAAATCAATAAACCATTCATTTTACCATTCTTAAGACGTTATACCTAACTTCCCATAAAGCTAGTATAAATCTTATGTTTTCAAAACCAAGTATTATTCTTCTGTTAAAAATGATTCAGCATTCTTTTGAAATACTTCAAGATTCTTTATTATTACACATTAAGTCAATTATAAGTCAAATCAGTTACCTTTTAAAAACCATAAGGCATTTTCTTACTTACATAAAGCTGTTATAACCAACTTCCCATAAAGCCGTTATAACACTTTATGTTTCAAACCAATCAAATACGTTTAACACATGTACGTCTACCGTACTACAAAGTTATACACATATCATGCTAGAAAAGGTAGGAAGAGGTTCACATACCTCGCGACGATTATCGACTAATAGCAAAACGCTCAGTACCTCAAACCGTCGGCTACTCCTAGCCAAGTAGATCGCGCCACGCATGGTACTTCAACCTATAAGGCCACAAGGCTCTTATTAACATCTAGGTCTAATTGTAGAACATTCTACAGAAAATTCGAAGCGACTCCCCCATAACAGCGTAAATCTCCTCTATCGGGTAGGCTACCAAGCCAACCAGAGGGTTATACGCCTAATCCGACGTGCACAATTCTACCTCGAAAAGCTACACAAGTCTCATGTCTGATCCATGTAATTACTGATTGATTACTCTTCTTTCGAAAATGTTTCTAATTATTCAGCTTAAGTCAAAAGACATTGCGCTAACTACGTTCGATTCTATATATAGTATACTTCAACTATATATTCCTACAACATGTAATTTCCAATTACAATAGAAGGTCAAGAGTGTTTACCTCGATAAGCCCAAAATTATCCGAGTTTAAATGTCGATCCTGAGCAAGGTTTAGCTCCTACTCCGTGCGCTCCGACCCGCTCCACACAACCCTTAGAAGTTCTAACCAACTTCTACTTAATACTCCAACCAACTATGGAGATTTTCCCTAGGGTTTCGGTTTTGTCACGACCCGAACCTGGGCCCGTGACTGGTGCCTTACCCCGGGCACCCTAGTGACACAACATCAGAGTAATCAGCGGAACATAAAGACAATACATGAAACCAATGTAATATGACAGTGAAATAAGAAAAGCTAACTAAAGCGGTTACCTTCGGTATATATATAAATAACAATTTGAGCGATTTACAACCTCTTACAAATTCTGCCCACAACAAGATTACTGCACCTCTACGAATAATATGACAACAACGACGGACGGGGCCGTCATACCCTGAATGTAGCACCTACCACAACAGGGGACTATACGAAGATAAGCGCTGAGAAACGGAGCTTTCCCAACGCCGAACCGTGACCCTAAGAGCGAGGATCAACGGCGGTGTACCTTTACTGCGGCATGAACGGCCTCGGGCGAGGTCGATAACAGTGCGAGTATGTGAATCGAAATAAATCACGTAAATGAAATCATAGTAGTCTATATAAAGCGGAGACATGTATGATAACCAAACTACGATTCACAATAAATAAATCGTGTCAAGTCGTGGACTCACGCCTCAAGTCATCACAATAGACCGTGCGGGGTAAGTGCGAAGGCATAGCCGACTACTAAGACCGCGATACAAACCAAATACCATAAAGCGCATCACGAGGTCTTTCTAGACCGCATGATCGAAGGCGCCACTCGCGCAGTATCAATGTCTTGGCGTCTATCCTCGGAACTACCGCGACTCGCATAGGTCACACACGCACCGCATGAGGTATTCTCGAATCATGGTCCTGCATCGCTTTGAGGTATACCCGCATCGAGCGGCTTAACCCCGGTATCCACCTAGGCTCCCGCGGCCGCATAGTCCTCAAAGACCGCATAGTCCTCAAAACCGCGTAGGGCATCCCGCGTCAGGCTAAACACCCGAATGATCAATCCCGAGCTCCGCGACTCGCATAGTCACAAGGATGCATAGGCCGTATAGACCCGCATCAAGGGTGGCAAGCCCTCGGTATAACAAGTCGAGGGTATGTGATATAATAACAAGATCTCCGCTTAACGTTTGACAACGTAAGCACAACAAGAGTGACCCCCTTACATAATAATCACAAGATACTAACACACGTAGCATCCTAACATGTTTACTTATCAAATCAACAAGAAAGTATTACAAGGCTATCACAAACCAATACAATCAAGTTATTCACACAAGGTACTTTCTACTAACAAGTTCGGGTACCTATCCCCAAAGTACTTCACACATTAAATCTTTAAAAGAATCATTTAGTTCACATAAGTCACACAATACCCGTAGTATAAAATAGAGTGACTGTCTTTTTAAGTAATCAAAATACTTACCTTTGTAAAATCAAGTAACAACATTAATTTTCCAAACGTCCAAGTTTGCCTAATTTCAAGTGTTTACGTTTCTTATTTTAGAAAGGTTTCGTAGTTCATAGTCTTATTTATTTAGGAATATAATTCTCTTTTAACAATCTGAAAAACATAAACCTTATGTGTGAGTAGGACATTCTTGTTTATAACAATCTTATTACTGACCATGATCTAGGAAATATCATTTTGTCTCATCTTAGCTTACATGCGGATGGAAGTTTCTCTGGTTTTAATAATACTTAATCACAAAACATTTCCTTTTATTAACGCGGTGGTTTGTCGATACACATTCGATTTCGAAATCAAGAGAACATTCTTAAGCCGTTATACCTAACTTCCCATAAAGCTAGTATAACTCTTAAGTTTTTTAAAAACCAAGTATTACTTCTTCTTTCAAAATGATTCAAAAATCTTTTGAAATACTTCAAGTTCTTTATTATCACATAACAAGCCAGTTATAGTTCAAATCAGTTACCTTTTAAAAACCACAAGTATTTTCTTACCTACATAAAGCTGTTATAACCAACTTCCCATAAAGCCGTTATAACACTTTTATGTTTTAAACCAATCAAATACATTTAGCACGTACGCGTCACCGTACTAAATAGTTCACACATATCATGCTAGAAGAGATAGGAAGAGGTTCACATACCTCGCGACGATTATCGACTAATAGCAAAACGCTCCAAGTACCTCAAACCGTCGGCTACTCCTTAAGCCGAGTAGATCGCGCCACGCATTGTACCTCAACCTATAAGGCCACAAGGCGCTTATTAACATCTAGGTCATATCGTAGAACATTCTACAGAAAATTCGGCAGCACCTCCCCCCCCGCAACAGCGTAAATCTCCTCCTCTATCGAGGCCGGCTATCAAGCCAACCAGGGGGGGTTTGCACGTCTAACCGGACGTGTACGATTCTACTACACAGCAATGCTACACAAGCCTACTGTAATACAGTCCTATGTAATTACAATTCAGTTCTCTTCTTTAAATTCAGGCTTAAGTCAAAAGACATTGCCGCACAATTATGTTCAGTTCTATATATAGTATACTTCAACTATATATTCCTACAACATGTAATATCCAATTATAATAGGGGGACACGATAATGACCTCGATAAGCCCAAAATTATCCAGAAATGCAGATGTCGATCCCGAGCAAGGTTTAGCTCCTACTCCGTGCGCTCCAACCCGCTCTAAACAACCCTTAGAAGTTCTACGCAACTTCTACTTAACACTTCAACCGACTATGAAGGTTTTCCTTAGGGTTTCGTTTTTGTGACTGAGGGAAAGTATAATCGTATTTTCCGGGTTTTTCGTATAGAGGGTACTTTGGAAAGTACTACAAGGTAAGGCTAAGGTATTTTGGGTATAGTGACAATACTTGGAGAAGTATTTCTCCCCCAAGGGGGGTCGTAGTTCGACTAGCAACTAGGCTAGGGGAGAGGTATTCTCGGCCTGAGGCCTACTTAAGGGGAGGGTTGGACGAGAACCATACGTAAGGGGGCGAGGGATTTCAACACTTAGGAAATATTTGTGGATGAAGAAAGTTCATCACTTAGAGGGGTATTTATAGGACAAGCCAAGGGCAACCAATGGCCAAGATTAATCCAAGTGTTAGGCAAGTGTAGGGTGTGGATTTAGCCAAGTGTCTTGTGGGTCCCACTTTCTCATCTACCACACAAAATATCTACACAACATTGACCAAACATTTTTGGCAAGAAAAACACAAAAAACGTGCTCAACCAAAAGCCCCAAAAACCGTCCACTTGGGTGACAAGTGTCACCCTCCCGTTGGTCCAAAATATTTCATCTCTCGGAAAAATCCGTAAAAATAATAAATGACATAGCCGGAATTTTACCTACGAAAGCTGTGAAAACGTTTCGTCGAAAAACGACTCTAACCGGGTGTTGTGCACAAATAAAAATCGGCCAAGCCTTACTTTAAAGCCCAAATTTTCTACGTACGTACATACTCTGGAAATACGGGGTATAACATTCTCCCCTCCTTAGAAACATTCGTCCCGAATGTTCCTTCTAAGTCTCAAAACAAACGCGCGCCAGTATAGTCTTCACCACTATACTTACGAGAACAAACCTGCCACACATGGCCACGGAACCAACTTGCGCAAAATACTTACATCCAAGTCCACGAGGAAACACCTCTAACATCACCACAAACACCTCTCTCCGGGGTCTAAAATATACTTCCTTCACACCTTCTCTTTACAAAAGAAAAGATCAAATCTATGCTCGCCATACATGCTCGCTTCTCCCTTTACTCGTCGTGATACCACTTTTGTCACTTTGCCGCGAGGTTCTAGTGTCACTCCGGCGACCCAACAAATGGTACTGCGCATGCGATCCCCGAGGTGTCGTACACTCGAACTCTTACCACATTCCCGATCATCGCTTGGTTCCAAAACTCGGGTTACTACCTCTAACGTGGTCATCATTAGCGGGAACACTGCGGATGGATCTCGATACTTTCCGATCATAACAATACGAAAAGGCCGGACGTCGCCTCCAGGTCGGACGGCAAATGCTAACATATAGGCAACCCGCCTATTCTTCACATGAACTCAAAGGCCCAAAGTAACTCGGGCCAGGTTCCTCTGTTTTCCAAAACTCATCACACCCAACTCGGGTGGTACTTTCAAGAAGACCGACCGTCAACCTGAACTCTAAGCGTCGTCGCCGATTATCCGTATAATTTCCTCTGAGTTGCGGAACCTCTTACGGACAAGCTTCACTATCCATAGTCTGCTGAACAAGCTCGAACCAACTATCCGAACCTTGCCAACCTCGAACCAATCGACCAAGACTTACACTTCCGCCCTACAAGGCTTCAAAAGGCGACATCCGAACACTGAAATGGTAGCTTAAACACTCCTTCAACAGGAGACAACAATCCTTGCAACTACCCCTGAAATCCAAACAACGGCGAGGCGAATGTGATTCGAGACTCACTCGAGTTCCTAACCTGCTCGTAAAACTTTGAACAAAACAGCCGCACTGGGCTCCACTGCGTCATATGGTGAAGGTAGGCACCTGCAGCCTTACAACCTTTCGATATCTCAACACGGCCGAGTACGGTCTCGATCGACGAACACGATGGGCTGCCCCCATCGCCCGACCATCGGTTGAACGCGTCCACGAACTCGTATCTTTGGTTAACTAAACTTGGGCCTAACACCCTCGTGACTTATCACAAGCGGGACCACCAGCTGACCCGCACCAAACATGCGCGGGTTGACCCGCAACGCGGCTCAACCCGACCCAAGGCGTGAACAATACTAGCTCCCCGATCCGGAACAATCTCACTAATCACGTTACGAAAACCTAGCGGTCTTCTTAGCTCAACTACCCTCTTTCATTTCACACTACTTAGGGACCTATCCCAAACATAGCTCACGTGCACTATGCACTCCGAACATAACACTACACCTTTACTCGAGATGGCCTTACCTCTAAGGTTTCTACGTATAAAACTCTAAGGCTCACACCTTCTCTATCCCCCAAATCTTACTTGGTTAACTAACCAAGATTTCTAATCACAATTTTAACACACTGCTATCAGAACATAGCACTTATGATAAACCCATCTTAACACATCTCGATCTCTGGAGGGTTAAGGATTTACCTGTAACTACTATTTCACTCCCCTTAGTCGTTCTAATCAAACCTGCCCCGTAGGGCGCATAGCTGAGGGAGATGACAAACTACGCACCGATCCTGAAGGCTAAGTCCTCCTACAAGGACACTCTTCGACACGGACCACGGCGGTCATGTACAACAAGTACCAACTAAAAGACGACATTCCCGGGATGACGTGCATCGTGAACGGAAGCCACGGAGTTCGACCAACTCCTGCATACCCCGAACCTCCTGAACCCCGTGAACCTCTCTGCTGACGGTGGATGTGCATAATCTAATCTCGGTGAGGTGACTTGCCTCGAAAGTTACCAAAGGACCTTGCGCTCCCGGCCTCTTCTGTCCTTTGTTAATCCGTCGATCTCACGTTTCTCGGCTGCTGCGCATAAGCGTGCAGGCCATGCTCAAGCCTAGCGAAGGATTACTCTTGCACAACCTTCTTTAGGTAGTCATCAAAACTCGCGGTACATCGGTATACACTCGTAGCCAAATCCATAGCTAATGTGGTCGCCTCTTTGCAATCTATATTCATCGTTCTCGGCCGTGGGCGAAGGTTCAAATATCATGGCGCGATGAGCGCCGCCTCCGTGCTAAACTTTCTTTGGGGCTAGTGACGCCGCAGAAATCCCGAATGAAGCACTACCCTAGGTAATGATTGGGCTGTGCCTCATGACCTCTGAACTCTACTCGCGGCTCCGCCTGCGCTTGCCTCCCGGGCGGGTTTGCCTGCGGAGGCATAGCGGTAGGAAGGAAATACGTTTAGAGGTCCAACTTACAACACAACTCTAAGGCACGATCTCGGAGTGAGAAGAATAGAAACCAATCCTAAATATCCTATAGCCTCACGATTATTGGTGTGGTGCACAACACACCGATAATCAAGACTTCTTGGATCTGATGCGTAGACACCTTCCGAGGATTAATCGCTCGATACCACTTTTGTCACGACCGAACTGGGCGTGGATCGGTGCCTTACCGGGCACCCTAGTGACACAACATCAGTAATGTCGGGAACATAAAGACAATACATGAAACCAATGTAATATGACGGTGAAATAAGAAGACAAAGCTAACTAAAATGGTTACCTTGGTATATATATAAATAGCAATTTGAGCGATTACAACCTCTACAAATTCTGCCTAGCAAAGATTACTGCACCTCTACGAATAATATGACAACAACGACGGACGGGGCCGTCATACCTGAATGTAGCACCTACCACAGGGGACTATACTAAGATAAGCCTCGGAGAAACGGAGCTTTCCCAAACGCTGAATTGTGACCCTAAGAGCGAGGATCAACGGGTGTACCTTTACTGCGGCATGAACGGCCCCGAAGGAGTCGATCTGAGTGCAGAGTATGTGAAATGAAATAAATCAGTAAATGAAATCATAGTAGTCTATATAAAGCGTGAGACATGTATGATAACCAAACTACGATTCACAATAAATAAACAAATATGTCAAGTCGGGGACTCACGCCTCAGTCATCACAATAGAACCGTGCGGGGTAAATGCGAAGGCATAGCCGACTACTAAGACCCAAAGATACAAACCAAATACCATAAAGCGCATCACGAGGTCTTTCTAGACGCACCATGATCGAAGTTGGCCACTCGCCCGCGATATCAATGTGCGCGTCTATCCTCGGAACTACCGCGACTCGCATAGGTCACACACGCACCGCGTGAGGTATTCTCGAATCACGGTCCTGCATCGCTGAGGTATACCGCGTCGAGGCGGCTTAACCCCGGTATCCACCTAGGCTCCGCGGCCCGCATAGTCCTCAAAGACCGCATAGTCCTCAA
The DNA here is from genome assembly GCA_029844215.1 of Przewalskia tangutica. NCBI lineage: Eukaryota > Viridiplantae > Streptophyta > Magnoliopsida > Solanales > Solanaceae > Przewalskia > Przewalskia tangutica. The sequence continues at coordinate 40,127,296 of CM056725.1, read as the reverse complement.
AGACCGCATAGGGCATCCCGCGTCGAAGCTAAACACCGGAATGATCAATCACGGAGCTCCGCGACTCGCGTAGTCACAAGGATGCATAGGCCGTATAGACCGCATCAAGGGTGGCAAGCCCTCGGTATAACAAGTCAAGGGTATGTGATATAATAACGATCTGGGCTTAACGTTTGACAACGTAAGCACAACAAGAGTGACCCTTACATAATAATCACAAGATACTAACACACGTAGCATCCTAACATGTTTACTTATCAAATCAACAAGAAAGTATTACAAGGCTATCACAAACCAATACAATCAAGTTATTCACACAAGGTACTTTCTACTAACAAGTTCGAATTTTTATCCCCAAAGTACTTCACACATTAAATCTTTAAAAGAATCATTTAGTTCACATAAGTCACACAATACGTAGTATAAAATAGAGTATTTGTCTTTTAAGTAATCAAAATACTTACCTTTGTAAAATCAAGTAACAACATTAATTTTCCAAACGTCCAAGTTTACCTAATTTCAAGTGTTTACGTTTCTTATTTTAGAAAGGTTTCGTAGTTCATAGTCTTATTTATTTAGGAATATAATTCTCTTTTAACAATCTGAAAAACATAAACCTTATGTGAGTAGGACATTCTTGTTTATAACAATCTTATTACAAAGACCATGATCTAGGAAATATCATTTTGTCTCATCTTAGCTTATGCGGATGGAAGTTTCTCTTGGTTTTAATAATACTTAATCTGTCAAAACATTTCCTTTTATTAACGCTGCAGTGGTTTGTCGATACACATTCTGATTTCCGAAATCAGTAGAACATTCTTAAGTCGTTATACCTAACTTCCCATAAAGCTAGTATAACTCTTAAGTTTTTAAAAAACCAAGTATTACTTCTTCTTTCAAAATGATTCAAAAATCTTTTGAAATACTTCAAGTTCTTTATTATCACATAACCAATTTATAGTTCAAATCGATTACCTTTTAAAAACCACAAGTATTTTCTTACCTACATAAAGTCGTTATAACCAACTTCCCATAAAGCCGTTATAACACTTTATGTTTTAAACCAATCAAATACATTTAGCACGTATGCGTCTAGTACTAAATAGTTCACACATATCATGCTAGAAGAGATAGGAAGAGGTTCACATACCTCGCGACGATTATCGACTAATAGCAAAACGCTCAGTACCTCAAACCGTCGGCTACTCCTTAGCCGAGTAGATCGCGCCACGCATTGTACCTCAACCTATAAGGCCACAAGCGCTTATTAACATCTAGGTCTTATCGTAGAACATTCTACGAAAAATTCCCCCACACATGGCGTAAATCTCCTCTCTATCGAGGCGGCTATCAAGCCAACCGGGGTTTGCGCCTAACGGACGTGTACGATTCTACTACACAAAGAATGCTACACAAGCCTCTTAATGTCTGATCTATGTAATTACTGATTCGATTCTCTTCTTTAAATTCAGCTTAAGTCAAAAGACATTGCGCGCAATTATGTTGATTCTATATATAGTATACTTCAACTATATATTCCTACAACATGTAATATCCAATTATAATAGGGGACAAGATAATTACCTCGATAAGCCCATAATTATCCAGAAATGCAGATGCCGATCCCGAGCAAGGTTTAGCTCTACTCGTGCGCTCAACCCGCTCCAACAACCCTTAGAAGTTCTACGACTTCTACTTAACACTTCAACCGACTATGAAGGTTTTCCTTAGGGTTTCGTTTTTGTGGTGAGGAAAGTATAATCGTATTTTCCGGTTTTTCAGATAGAGGGTACTTTGGAAAGTACTACAAGGTAAGGCTAAGGTATTTTGGGTATAGTGACAATACTTGGAGAAGTATTTCTCAACCAAGGGGGGGTAGTATTTCGACTAGCAACTAGGCTAGGGGGGGGGAGAGGTATTCTCGGCCACAAGGCCTACTTAAGGGGGGAGGGTTGGACGAGAACCATACTTAAGGGGGAGAGGGATTTCAACACTTAGGAAATATTTGTGGATGAAGAAAGTTCATCACTTAGAGGGGTATTTATAGGACAAGCCAAGGCCAACCAATGGCCAAGATTAATCCAAGTGTTAGGCAAGTGTAGGGTGTGGATTTAGCCAAGTGTCTTGTGGGTCCCACTTTCTCATCTACCACACAAAATATCTACACAACATTGACCAAACATTTTTGGCAAGAAAAACACAAAAAACGTGCTCAACCAAAAGCCCCAAAAACCGTCCACTTGGGTGACAAGTGTCACCCTCCCGTTGGTCCAAAATATTTCATCTCTCGGAAAAATCCGTAAAAATAATAAATGACATAACCGGAATTTTCCCTACGAAAGTCGTGGAAAACGTTTCGTCGAAACGACTCTAACGGGTGTTGTGCACAAATAAAAATCGCCAAGCCTTACTTTAAAGCCCAAACTTTCTACGCACGCCCCACGTACATACTGGAAATACGGGTATAACGGGTTTTGTGTGGAAGGAAGTATAATAGTATTTCCGGGCTTTTCAGATAAGTATAACCTTAGAATACTACAAGGTATACGGCTAAGGTAATTTGGGTATAGTAATACTTTTGAGAGTATTTCTACCAAGAGGAGGGTATTTATCTGAAAACAACTAGGCTAGTGGGTACCACGGCTAGCACCACAAGGAGGGGGTGTATACCCGCCGGCCTACCCCACTGGGGTACTCTCGGCCGAGGGGAGAGGGGCTCTCGTCCGAACTCAACACAAAGGGGAGGAGGAGGATTTTAACACTTAGGAAATATTTGGAATGGATGAAGAAGTCTTCCAAAGGGGGTATTTATAGGTCTAGCAAAGGCCAACCAATGGCCAGATCTTGCCAAGTGCAAGGCAAGTGTAGGCCAAGATCTTGCCAAGTGCACTGTGACGCCCGAAAATCGGGCCATCGGTGCCTTACCGGCACCCTAGTGATACAACATCGAGAAAACCATGGAAAATAAAACATGAATCATGAAACAAGAGATATAATAAATAAACAAAGCAACCAAAAACAGTTGCCTTCGGTATATACATAAAACCGAACAGTTTAAACCTTTTACAACCCCGCCCAGTGATTACTCTGCACTTAAGATTTACAACAACTATGACGACGGGGCCCGCCATACCACGAATGTAAAAGCATCTACTGACTCGAGGGTAACATACCAAAAGATAAGCCTCGAAGGAACGGAGCTTTCAATCTGTTGAAAGGTGATCCTAAGCGAGGATCGGACCGATGTACCTTTTACTGCGGCGTGAACGCAGCCCGAAGGAGGTCGATCTGGCAACAGTACAGTATGTGAAATCAGAAATCGTAAATGAAATCATAATAGTCTATATAAAGCAGAGACATGTATGATGACCAAACTATGATATATAACATATAACGATTCACATCAAGCGAGGACTCACGCTCCAAATTATCACTCGTGCGTGGAATTTCTTCCTCACCTGGCGGTTTATGATATAACAATACCAAGGATTATACATGAACACCATGTCCCACGTGTTATAAAAACCGCACAGACAAGTATAACTACGAGATCCGACCGTACCAATAATACAATGCAACCAAAACACGAAGCCGTCACGGGGCAAGTGCGAGAGCCGACTCAGGATACAAGGCCGGTCACGCGGTGGCCGGGGCAAGTCTGGTGACCACGAGGACCAAGGCGTATCACGAAACCGTCACTATCGAGCAGGCAAGTGCGGTGACTACCGATACCAAGGCCGAATCGACCACGAGACGGGCAAGTACGAGGCCGACCACCGGATACCTGGCCGAACAAGAAACCTCAACCATCCGCGGCCTCTATCGAGAGCGGTAACACGAAACACCACACTTGCACAACAAAGGCTATCATCACAAGCATAGGCAAGTTTCACAACAACAAGCATAGGAATGTTTCACCACAACAAGCATAGGCAAGTTTCACATCACTCAAAGTACCTTCATTTTATGCCAAAGTCGGGTTTCAACCCTAAAGTACTACGTCAGTTAAATTCTTTAAAGAGATCCATTACTTATCAAAGTCACCCGATACGTAGTATTAGAATGACCAACCCACATTCCTTTTCAAAATCAAGTAACAACATTCTTTTCCTAAGTTCGGCTTTGCCTAGTTTCAATTACTCAAGCTTCTCATTTTCAAATGGTTTCATAGTTCATAAACGTAATCACTGATTCCTTTTAGAACAATTGAGTAATATAAGTCTCACGTGAGTAGGTTATTCTTGTTTACAACATTCTTATTACTGACCATGATCTAGAAAATGTAATATCATTTTGTCTCATCTTAGTTTCTATGCGGATGGAGGTTTCTACTGGTTTTAATACAATTCATCATTATTCAATACATTTTCCTTTATTAGCTGCGGTGGTCCTGTCGATACACATTACGATTTCGAAATCGGTAAAACATTATCCTTTAAATAAAACCAAGTACTCATTACTCACGAATGAGGTTTCACACAAACATCCACATTAAAACAAATAAGTTAAGTCTCTTATCTTATAAGATCAAGTCTCTTAACTTCTAACATCAGTAAACTATTTTCTTTACCTTTCTTAAGACATTATACCTAACTCCCATCAAGCTAGTATAACTCTTTTTAAAACCTTTAAAACTAAGTGTTACTCTCCTTCAAAACGATTTAGAAATCTTTTGAAATACATCAAGTTCTTTATTATAACTAGCCGATTATAATTCACATCGATTACCTTTTAAAACCACAAAGTATTTTCTTACCTACATAAAGTCGTTATAACCACTTCCCATAAAGCCGTTATAACACTTTATGTTTTAAGAACAATCAAACACAGTTAACACGTATGCGTCTCCGTACTACATAGTTCACATATCATGCTAGAAGAGATAGGAAGAGGTTCACATACCTCGCGACGATTTAACGACAATAAGCAAAATGCTCCAAGTACTACGGCGCACTAGCCCTTTCCACTCCTCGAGTAGAATACGCTACTCTTAGTACTTTCACCTATAAAGGCCACAAACGTCTATTAAATCTTAAACACACGCTCCCATCTTTCTCTGAGAAAATTGGAAGCACCTCCCCACAACAGCGTAAATCTCCTCTCTAACGGTCGGCTACCAAGCCAACCAGGGGGTTAACACGTCTAACCTGACGCGCACAATTCTACTACACGGTAATGCTACATAAGTCTCGTCAGAATACAACCCTAGGTAATTCTGATTCGATTCTTCTCTTTATTATCCTTCTATGTGATTCTTGCTCAATTCTTCATTCTTCAGCTTAAGTCAAAAGACATTGCCATAATACTAAGTTCGATTCTATATATAGTATATAACACTATATATTCAACACTTATGTAATTTCCAATTACAATAGGGGACAAGATATTTACCTCGATAAGCCCAAAATTATCCGAGTTTAAAGTCGCCTCTGAGCAAGGTTTAGCTCTCCTCCGAGTGCTCCAATCCGCACTAAACAACCCTTAGAAGTTCTACGCAACTTCTACTCCATACTTCAACAACGGGTGAAGATTTTCCTTAGGGTTTCGTGTAGAGGCTAAGGAAAGTATAATCGTATTTTCCGGGTTTTCGTACAAAGTGGTACTTTGGAAAGTACTACAAGGTATTTGGGCTAAAGTATTTTGGACATTATAACAATACTTAGGAGAGTATTTCTATACCACAACAAAGGGTATTATACGAAACAACTAGGCTAGGGGGTACCCAGGCCAAGGCACCACCAAGAGGGAGCTCTCGGCAAAGGGGGAAGGGGTGTGGTGGACGAATTTCACAAGGGAGGGAGGAAGAGAACTTCAAGACTTAGGCAATTTGTGGATGAAGAAAGTCTTCACAAAGGGGAGCTATTTATAGGCCAAGCAAAGGCCAACCAATGGCCAAGATCCATCCATGTGTTAGGCAAGTGTAAGGCCAAGATCAAGCCAAGTGCACCCACAAAACACTCCACAAACACTCCACAAAACAAGCCACAAAACAAGGCACAAAAGGAGGGACCAATCGGCAAGGCCAAGCCTCCTCTTTGCGTCGATGAGGTGACAAGTGTCACCCTCCCGTTGGTCCAAAATGTTCCGCTCGGAAAAATCCGCAAAAATACTAAATGACATAGCGAATTTTCCCAACGTAGTCGTGGAAACGTTTCGTCAGAAAACGACTCTATTCGGCACTTGTGCCCAAATTTCGAACCAAAGCCAATTCTTAAGGCAAAAAAAAAAAAAAAAATTTAATACGTACGCCCTCACGTACATACTCTGGAAATACGGGGTATAACAGCACCTTATCCATCTACCACAAAATATCCTACCTAACCTTGACTAAACAAGGCCAAGAATTCGTCCAAGTTGCCGCCCCAAAGCCCACCAATGAGAGGGTGCCAAGTGTCGCCCTCTTGTTGGTCCAAAATGTTTCGTCTCTCGGAAAAATCCGCAAAAATTAGAAATGACATAGCCGGAATTTTCCCTACGAAAGCTGTGGAAACTTTTTGTCGAAAAACGACTCTAACCGGGTGTTGTGCACAAAGAATAAATCGGCCAAGCCTATTCTCAAGTTCAAATTTTTCTACGTCGCCCTACGTACATACTGCAAAATACGGGTATAACATTCTCCTCGCCAGAAACATTCGTCCCGAATGTTCCTTCTAAGTCTCAAACCAAACGTGCGCCAGTATAGTCTTCACTACTATACTTATCTGAACAATCCTGCCACAACTGGCCACAACAACACCTGCGCAAAATACTTGCATCCAAGTTCACGAGGAAACACCTCTAACATCACAAACGCTCCCATCCAAGGGTCTAAAATATAATTCCTCCGCACTTTCTCCATACACAAGAAATGGTCACATCTCTGCTCGCAATACATGCTCGCTTCTCCCTTTACTCGTCATGATACCACTTTTGTCACTTTGCCGCGAGGTTCTAGTGTCACTCGGCGACCAATGGATGGTGCAGGGCTGTATCGATCCCCGAGTGTCGTACACTCGAACTCTTACCACATTTTCGAAATCGCTTGATTTCCAAAACTCAGGTTACTATCTCTAACGTGGTCATCATTAATCGAACACTCGGATGGATCTCGATACTTTCCGATCATAACAATACGAAGGCCGGACGTATTGTCTCCTAAGTCGGACGGCAAAAGCTAACATATAGGCAACCTGGCCTATTCTTCACATGAACTCAAAAGGGCCCAAAGTAACTCGGCTAAATTCCCTCTGTTTTCCAAAACTCGTCACACCCAACCCGGGGTGGTACTTTCAAGAAGACCGACCATCAACCTGAACTCTAAGCGTCGTCGCCGATTATCCGCACGATTTCTCTGAGCTGCCAGAACCTCTTCTAGACAAGCTTTACCCTATCCACAGTCTGCTGGAACAAGCCTGAACCAACTATCTGAATCTTGCCAACATCGAACCAATCGACCGGCGACTTACACTTCCGCCCCTACAAGGCTTCATAAGGCGACATCTGAACACTGAAATGGTATCTTAAGCACTCCCTCCACAGGAGACAACAATCCCCACAACTACCCCTGAAATCCAAACACCGCAGAGGGCGAATGCGATCGAGTCTCACCGAGTTCCTAACCTGCTGGTAAGACTTTTAGAAAGCGAAAATAGCCACACAGGCTTCATTGTCCGTCATAAGGTTAAGGTAGGCACCCGTGCAGCCTTACAACCTTTCGATAAATCAACAACGCCGAGTGAGCGGTCTGGATCGAAGAACACGATGGGCTGCCCCATCGGCCCGACTGCGGTCGACGCATCCACGAACTCGTCTGTTGGTTAATCGAACTTGGGCCAAACACCGCGTGATCCTACCACAAGTCGGAACCACCACAAACTGACCCCACCACCAAACATGCCGCGGGTTGACCCGCAACGTGGCCTCAACCCGACCCGGCAACGCGCAAGACATTAGCTCCCCGAACCGGAAAACTCTTACTAATCACGTTACGAAAACCTAGCGGTCTTCTTAGCTCAACTACCCTCTTTCATTCCACACTACTCAGGGACTTATCCCACAAACATAGCTCACGTGCACAATGCACTCCGATAAGGGTCAAACATAAACAATACATCTTTTACTCGAGATGGCCTTACCTCTAAGGTCTCCACTTTCTCTATCCCCCAATCTTCCCCGGTTACTAACCATGATTCCTAATCACAATTTACACACTGCTATCAGAACATAGCACTTAAGATATACTCATCTCATCATACGTACTAATCTCTAGAGGGTTAAGGATAAACTCAGTATCATTGCCCACGCTCTTAAGTCGTTCTAATCAAACTGCCGTAGGCGCATAGCTAGGAAGGTGGCGACTACCCATCGATCACGAAGGCTAAGTCCTCCTACAAGGACACTCTTTCGACATCGGACCACGGCGGTCGTAGGGAAAACAAGTACTAACTAAAAGATGACATTCCGGGATGGCGTGCATCGCTGTGAATACCGGGAAAAGCTGAATCCGGTGGTGGAACCTACGTGTAGGCGTGAGCGGAAGCTCTGGAGCTCTGACCAACTCCTGCATACCCCGAACGTCCTGAACCCTGTGGAGGACCTTTCTGCCCTGGTGGATGTGCGTAATCTAATCCGCTGGTGAGGCGACTCACCTCAAAAGTTACTAAAGGACCTACCGCTCGCCTCTTCTGTCGCCAGATTAACGCGTCGATCTCACGTTTCTCGACTGCTACGCATAAGTCCGCATACGAGGCCATGCTCGAGCCTAATCAAGAATTACTCTTACACAACCTCTTAGGTAGTCATCAAGACTCGCGGTACATCGGTATACTCTCGGTAGCCAAATCGATTGCTAAATGCGGTCGCCTTCTTGCAATCTAAATTATCTGTTCCCGGTCGTGGAACTAAAGGTTCAAATATCATGGCCGCAGTAGGAACTGCCGCCGCCGTGCTAAACTCTGTTGGGGCTTAGTGACGTCGCAGAACTCCCCGAATGAAGCACCTAACTCAGGTGATGATTGGGCCTGTGCCCTCATAACCCTCTGAACTCTACTCGCAGCTCCCTCGGTCGCCTTGCCCTCCTAGGCCCGGGTTGCCCTATGCGGAGGCATAACGGTAAGGGAAAGAAATACGTGAGAGGGTCCAACTTACAACACAGCTCTAAGGCACGATCTCAGAGTGAGAAGAATAGAAACCAATCCTAAATATCCTATAGCCTCCTGATTATTGGTGTGGTGCGCGACACGCGATAATCAAGACTCTTGGATGCGATGCGTAGACACTTTCAGAGGATTAAGCGCTCGATACCACTTTTGTCACGACCGAACGGGCCCGTGGATCGTGCCTACCGGGCACCCTAGTAATACAACATCAGTGTCGGTGAACATAAAACAAGACATGAAAATATTAAGAAGTAAGCGATGTCGGAGAAAACTTGCCTTACGGCATATATATAAATCAATTTTAAAACCGACGATTCGTCCCATTACAACTCGCCTGCGATTTCACGGACCTCTAAGAATGATCGACAATAATGGCGGGATGGGGCCCGCCATACCTGAATGTAAATACCTGACGACGGACTATACGTGATAAGCCTCGGAGAAGCGGAGCTTCCCATCTGTTGGCTGTGACCCGAGAACTAGGATCAACGATGTGTACCTCGACTGCGGCGTGAACGGCCCGAAGGAGGTCGATAACAGTACCAAGTATGTGAAACTGTAAAGTACTTAAATGAAAACATATCATTTTAAGATCAGTTTTGCAAGTATGTATGAAACAACCAAGGTAACCACACATAGTGCCATATCATAAACAAGAGCAACAATAGGTAAACTATGCAGGTCTTTTCTAGTGCGAATGATCGAAGCGGGCCATTGCGTAGTATCACCATGCAAGCCTAATCTCGGACTCCGTAGTCGCATAAGGCCACTCATGTAGGCCGCATAGGGTATGTAACCGCGTCGAGTATTACTCCTCGGCGTCGTCACTGGACCGCGATCCGCGTAGCGCGAGGCCGCGTGACCGCGAGCGCGAGCTAACACGGAACTCCGTAGTTCCGCGTGGATCCTTGGACCGCGTAGGTATTCTCGAATCATGGTCCCAGACCGCCTGAGTCTACCCCGCATCGGAGGGCAGCTTAACCCCCGGTAATATGTCAAGAGGTGAGTGATATTATACTAATATAAGAGCTTATCGTTAAACAACATAAGCACAACAAGAATACTCTCTTTCACAAACGTTACAAGACAACACACATAGCATCATATCACGTCTACTTATCAAATCAACAAGAAAGTATTACAAGGCTATCACAAACCAACACAATCAAGTTATACACACAAGGTACATTCTATTATATGATTAACAAGATCGAGTATCTATTCCCAAAGTACTTCATACATTATCTTTTAAAAGATACGTTACGTTTACAAAAGTCACACAATACCCGTAGTATATGAAAATAGAGTGATTATCCTTTGAAGTAAATCAAAACACTTCTCTTCGTAAAATCAAGTAACAACATTCTTTTCCAAATGTTTCAAGTTTGCCTAATTTCAATTACTCAAGTTTCGTTTTGAAAGGTTTAGTAGTTCATAATTTTAATCACTTAATGATATAATTCTCCTTTAAAAGCAATTTGAGAAACATATATACGTCGTGAGTAAGTTATTCTTGTTTGTAACAATCTTATTTAAGCATCCATGATCTAGGAAATGTAACATCATTTTGTCTCATCTTAGTTTCTATGCAGATGAAAGTTTCTACTGGTTTTACTAATACATTATTAGTCAAAACATTTCCCTTTATTAGCGCTGCTGTGTTTTGTTCGATACTCATTCTGATTTCCGAAATCAGTAAAACATTATTGCTTTTAAAATCAAGTACTCATTACTTGCGAATGAGGTTTTACAACATTTAACATAATGCTAATTACCAAGTAAAAACAAGTAAAGTCTCTTATCTTTTAAGATCAAGTCTCTTAACTTTAAAATCAATAAACCATTCATTTTACCATTCTTAAGACGTTATACCTAACTTCCCATAAAGCTAGTATAACTCTTATGTTTTCAAAACCAAGTATTATTCTTCTGTTAAAAATGATTCAGCATTCTTTTGAAATACTTCAAGATTCTTTATTATTACACATTAAGTCAATTATAAGTCAAATCAGTTACCTTTTAAAAACCATAAGGCATTTTCTTACTTACATAAAGCTGTTATAACCAACTTCCCATAAAGTCGTTATAACACTTTATGTTTCAAACCAATCAAATACGTTTAACACGTATGCGTCACCGTACTACATAGTTATACACGTATCATGCTAGAAAAGGTAGGAAGAGGTTCACATACCTCGCGACGATTATCGACTAATAGCAAAGCGCTCAAGTACCTCAAAGTCGGCTACTCTAGCCAGTAGATCGCGCCACGCATGGTACTTCAACCTATAAGGCCCACAGCGCTTATTAACATCTAGGTCTAATTGTAGAACATTCTGAGAAAATTCGCCTCTCTCCCCACGCAGCGTAAATCTCCTCTCTATCGGGCGGCTACCAAGCCAACCGGGGTTATACGTCTAATCCGACGTGCACAATTCTACCTCACAGAAAAGCTACACAAGTCTACTGTAATACAGTCCTATGTAATTACAGTTCAGTACTCTTCTTTCGAAAAGGTTTCTAATTATTCAGGCTTAAGTCAAAAGACATTGCCGCTAACTACGTTCAGTTCTATATATAGTATACTTCAACTATATATTCCTACAACATGTAATTTCCAATTACAATAGAAGGTCAAGAGTGTTTACCTCGATAAGCCCAAAATTATCCGAGTTTAAATGTCGATCCTGAGCAAGGTTTAGCTCCTACTCCGTGCGCTCGACCATCCACACAACCCTTAGAAGTTCTAACCAACACTTAATACTCCAACCAACTATGGAGATTTTCCCTAGGGTTTGGTTTTGTACTGGAAGGAAGTATAATAGTATTTCGGGCTTTTAGTATAAGTATAACCTTAGAATACTACAAGGTATCTGGCTAAGGTAATTTGGGTATAATGTATACTTTTGAGAGTATTTCTACCAAGAGGAGGGTATTTATACGAAAACAACTAGGCTAGGGGTACCCATCTAGCACCTGAGAGAGGGTGTATACCCTCGGCCTACCCACTAGGGGGTACTCTCGCCAAGGGGAGAGGGCTCTCGGCCGAACTCAACACAAAGGGGAGGGAGGAGGATTTTAACACTTAGGAAATATTTGGAATGGATGAAGAAGTCTTCCAAAGGGGGGTATTTATAGGTCTAGCAAAGGCCAACCAATGGCCAAGATCTTGCCAAGTGCAAGGCAAGTGTAGGGCCAAGATCTTGCCAAGTGCACCTTATCCATCTACCACAAAATATCCTACCTAACCTTGACTAAACAAGGCCAAGAATTCGTCCAAGTTGCCGCCCCAAAGCCCACCAATGAGAGGGTGCCAAGTGTCGCCCTCTTGTTGGTCCAAAATGTTTCGTCTCTCGGAAAAATCCGCAAAAATTAGAAATGACATAGCCGGAATTTTCCCTACGAAAGCTGTGGAAATGTTTTGTCGAAAAACGACTTTAACCGGGTGTTGTGCACAAAGAATAAATCGGACAAGCCTATTCTCAAGTTCAAATTTTTCTACGTACGTCCTTACGTACATACTCTGAAAATACGGGGTATAACAGTTGTTCTCGTGAAACACCGCCCCCCCCTTTGGTAGAAAAGTATTCTCCAAGTATTGTTACTATTCCAAAATACCTTGGCCCAATACCTTGTAGTATTCCAAGGTTACACCTATACTAGAAGCCCAGAAATACTATTATACTTCCCTTCAGTCACAAAAACGAAACCCTAAGGAAAATCTTCACAGCTGGTTGAAGTATTAAGAAGAAGTTGCGTAGAACTTCTAAGGGTTGTTTGGAGCGGGTTGGAGCGCCCAGTGTAGGAGCTAAACGTTGCTCAGGATCGACATTAAATCTTGGATAATTTTGGGCTTATCGAGGTAAATACTCTTGTCCTTCTATTGTAATTGGAAATTACATACTGTAGTTGTATAGAAATGAGTATAAGATATATAGAAGGATGGTATAAGAGAAGAGAATTGAATTGAAATCACATCAGAAGAATATTAAAGAAGAAGATTGAATGTACTTACATGGAATTTGTATTTCTGATGAGACTTGTGTAGTTTAACGGGTAGGGAAATGCTGCCCGATTTTCCGTAGAATAGAGAACCCTCTGCTTAAAATATTCTACAGAGTAGTCTAGACGTTGATAGATGTATATGGCCTTTATAGGTTGAAAGTTCTGCGAGTAGCATGTTCTACTTGAAAGGTGGACAAGGCTTGTCGGGTTGTGGCGGTGGAGCGTTTTGCTATTTGTCGATAATCGTCGCGAGGTATGTGATTCTTCCTATCCTCTTGAGCATGATATTTTAAAAGAATATATATAGTACGGCAGACGTATGTGTGTTAACTGAACGTGGTTTTACTGCAATGTCTTCTGACTTGAGTCTAAATAATAAAATCTTGAAGTATTTCAAAAGAATTAAGAATCGTTTTTGAAAGAAGAGTAATACTTGGTTTTAAAAGCTTAAGAATTTATACTAGCTTTATGGGAAGTTAGGTATAACGACTTAAGAGAGATAAAAGGAACGGTTTACTTAATTGTTTATGAACGCCTTGTATTGATTTCGGAAATGAGAATAAGTATCGAACAAACCACTGCAGCGCTAATAAAGGAAAATGTATTGACTAATTAAGTATTATTAAAACTAGTAGAAACCTCCATCTGCATAGAAGCTAAGATGAGACAAAATGATATTACATTTCCTAGATCATGGCTGCTTTAATAAGATTGTTATGAACAAGAATAACCTACTCACACATAAGGCGTATGTTTCTCAAATTGTTTTAAAAGAGAATTATATTATTAAGTGATTAAGACTATGAACTACGAAACCTTTCGAAAATAAGAGACTTGAGTATTTAAACTTAGGCAAACTTGAACTTTTGGAAAAGAAGGTTGTTACTTGTCTTTAAAAAGGGAAATTGTTTTGGTTTACTTAAAAAGATAGTCACTCTATTTTTTATACTACGGGTATCGTGTGACTTTTGTGAAAGAAACGGATCTTTTTAAAGAATTAATGTACGTAGTACCTTGGGGTTAAAACCCGAACTTGTTGACATAAAATAGAAAGTACCTTGTGTGAATAACTTGACTATGTTTGGTTTGTGATAGCCTTGTAATACTTTCTTGATTGGTTTGATAAGAAAACATGTTATGATGCTACGTATGTTCGTATCTTGTAACGTTTGTGTAAGAGGTTATTCTCATTGTGCTTATGTTGTTTAACGATAAGCCGTTGTGCTAGTATTATATCACTCACCTCTTGACATGATATACCGGGGGTTAAGCTGCCCCCCGATGCGAGGTACACCTCGAGCGATGCGTGTGACTATGATTCGAGAATACCTCATGCGGGTCCAGGGGGCCTATGCGGAGCTACGAGAGTTCTAGGTTAGTGTGCGGTCTATGTGGCCATGCGGTCTATGTGGCCATGCGGACTACGAGTCCAGGACGATGACGAGGAGTAGCTACCCTCGATGCGGGGAATACCTCATGCGGGCCTATTTGTGTGGCCTATGCGGAGTCGTGGAAGTTCCAGATTAGACGCGCGTTGATCTGCGGCGAGTGGCGGCTTCGATCATGTGGCGATCTAGAAAGACCTCGTGATACGATTTATGGCATTGTTGATGCGTAGGTTTTAGTAGTCGGCTATACCTTCATACTTACCCCGTACGGTTTTATTATGACACAGGTGGGACCTGGTGTTCATGTGTATTCCTTGGTGTTTTTATATCATGGACTGTCGGCAGTGAGGAAGGAATTCCATGGGCATGATTGATGTTGTGTGTTATACCCCGTATTTCCAAAGTATGTACGTAAGGACGTACGTAGAAAATTTGAAACTTTTAATATTGGCTTGGCCGAAAATTATTTGTGCACAACACCCGTTTAGAGTCGTTTTCGACGAAAGCGTTTTCACGACTTTCGTAGGGAATTTCCGGCTATGTCATTTTTAATTTTGCGGATTTTTCGAGAGGCGAAGCGTGTTGGGCCAACAAGAGGCGCCACTTGGCACCTCCCATTGGACGTGAGGCTCGATTGTGGCCGATTGGAATGGCTTTAGTTGGTAGGATATTTGTGTGTTAGTTGGTTAAAGGGCACTTGGCAAGATCTTGGCCCTACACTTGCTAGGCACTTGGCTAGATCTTGGCGCCATTGGTTGGCCTTGGCTTGTGCTATAAATACCCTCTGGGTTGAAGACTTCTTCATCCAAAATGCCTAAGTCTTGAGAGCCTTCCCCCTTTCGTGAGGCCCCTTGGCGAGAGTTTTCCCCTAGTGGGGTAGGAGGGTAGCCACCACTCCTAGTAGTGTGGCCGTGGGGTACCCCCCCCTAGCCTAGTTACTTTCGTATAATACCCCCCTTTGTGGTGTAGAAATACTCTCAAAAGTATTGTTATAATGCCCAAATTACCTTAGCCATATACCTTGTTGTATTCTAAGGTTATACCTATCTGAAAAGCCCGAAAATACTATTATACTTAGTCGATCCACAAAACCGAAACCCTAGGAAAATCTCCATAGTCCGTTGGGTATTGTGTAGAAGTTGGTTAGAACTTAAGGGTGGTTTAGAGCGGGTTGGGCGCCGAGTTGGAGCTAAGCGATTGCCAGGATCGACTTTAAGCTAGGATAATTATGGGCTTATCGAGGTAAATATCTTGTCCTCTATTGTAATTGGAAATTACATGTTGTTAGAATATATAGTTGAAGTATACTATATATAGAACTGAGCGTAGTATCGTGATGTCTTTTGACTTAAGCTGAATAATACTTACAGCAATGTCTTGCGACTTAAGCTCAATTGAAAGAAGAATCTTGTTTGTAATTACATAGAGTGTATTACAGTGAGACTTGTGTAGTAGTGCGTGAAGTAGAATTGTACCGTTAGGGTTAGATGTATAACCCCGTTGGCTTGGTAGCCGGCCTCGATAGAGGAGGAGATTTACGTTGCGGGAGAGTCTTCAATTTTGGTAGAATGTTCTACGATGAGATCTAAATGTTAATAAAGCGCGCGTGGCCTTATAGGTTGAAGTACTACGTGTGGCGCGATCTACTTGGCTTAGGAGTAGTAGCGGTTGGATGTACTTGGGCGTTTTGCTATTAGTCGATACTCGTCGCGAGGTATGTGAACCTCTTCCTATCTCTTAGCATGATATGTGTGAAATATGTAGTGCGGTGAGCGTCGTGTGCTGAACGTATTTGATTGGTGTAAAACATAAAGTGTTATAACGGCTTTATGGAAGTTGGTTATAATGACTTTATGTTGGTAAGAAAATACATGTGGTTTTAAAAGGTAGCGATTTGAACTATAAGCGGCTTGTTATGTGTTAATAAAGAACTTGAAGTATTTCAAAAGATTTTGAATCATTTTGAAAGGAGAAGTAATATTTGGTTTTGAAAACTTAAGAGTTATACTAGCTTTATGGGAAGTTAGGTATAGCGGCTTAAGAATGTTTCTTGATTTGAAATCGAATGTGTATCGACAAACCATGCGGTGTTAATAAAGAAATGTTTTGAATAATTAAGTATTATTAAAACGAGAAACTTCCATCTGCATAGAAGCTAAGATGAGACAAAATGATATTTCCTAGATCATGGCCTTTGTAATAAGATTGTAATAAACAAGAATATCCTACTCATATAAGGCAGGTTTCTCAGTTGTTTAAAGGAGAATTATATTCTTAAATGAATAAGACTATGAACTACTGAAACCTTTCTAAAAAATGAGAAACTTGAACATTGGAAATTAGGCAAACTTGAACATTGGAAAAGAATGTTGCTACTTGATTTTACAAAGAGAAGTAATTGATTTACTTTAAAAGATAATCACTCTATTTTCATATACTACGGGTATTGTGTGACTTTTGTGAAAGCAACGTATCTTTTAAAGAGTTAATGTATGAAGTACTTTGGGGATAAAACCCGATCTTGTTAATCATATAGTAGAAAGTACCTTGTGTGAACAACTTGATTGTATTGGTTTGTGATAGCCTTGTAATACTTCTTGTTGCTTTGATAAGTAAGCGTGTTAGGATGCTACGTGTGTTAGTATCTTGTGATGTTTGTGTAAAGGGGTTTCCTTGATTGTGCTTATTAACTATCGATCGTTATGATAGTATTGTGGCATTCATCTCTTGAGATGATTAGAAGTTGCCCTCCGTCTGCGGTAGACTTCGGTGATGCAGGACCATGATTCGAGAATACCTCATGCGGGTCCTGGGGGCCTATGCGGAGCTACGAGAGTTCCAGGTTAGCGTGCGTCCTTTATGGGCATGCGGTCCTTGTGGCCATGCGGACTCGGAAGTCGGGGCGATGCAGGAGTAGCTACCCTCGATGCGGGAATACCTCATGCGGGCGATGAGATTGGCCTATCGCGGAGCTGCGGGAGTTCGAGGTTGACGCAGCACATTGATCTGCGGGCAAGTGGCGGCTTTGATCATGTGACGGTCTAGACAGATCTTATGATACAGTTCATGACCTTGTTGGTAATGTGGGTTTTTAGTAGTCGTCTATGCGCCGTATTTACCGTCTGATTTTATTATGACACAGTGGGACACGGTGTTCATGTGTGTTCCTTGGTGCTTTTATATCATAGACTGCCGGTGAGAAGGTATTCCACAGGCATGATAGATGTTGTGGGCACGAGACCCTTGTTATACTTGAGTGATGACTTGAGGCGTGAGTCCACGACTTGACATATTTGCTTTGTTATGCGTAGTTTGGTTATCATACATGTCTCTGCTTTATATGACTACTATGATTTCATTTCTGATGTTATTTTGATTTCACATACTCGGTACTGTTGTCGACCTCGCCGAAGTGCGTTCATGCCGCGGTAAAGGTACACGATCGTTGATCCTCGCTCTTGGTCCTGATTCAGCTTTTAGGAAGCTCCGTTTCTCGGAGGCTTATCTTAGTATAGTCCCTGTTGTCGCAGGTGCTTACATTCGTGGGTATGGCGGGGCCACATCGTCGTTGTTATCATATCTTTCGTAGAGTGCAGTAATCTTTGTTGTGGCGGGGTTTGTAAAAAGGATTAAACTGTTCATGTTGAAAAAGTTGCTATTTATATATATCTTTGAAGGTACTTAGTTTTAGTTGCTTTGTCTTCTTATTTCAACTGTCTTATTACTGGTTTCATGTATTGTCTTTATGTTCTGATTACTCGATGTATGTCTACTTGGGTGCGGGGTAAGGCACGATCCACGGGCCAGGTTGGTCGTGACAAAAGTGGTATCGAGCGATTAATCCTCGGAAAGTGTCTCTGACCGTATCGATGAAGTCTTGATTATCGGTGTGTTGTGCACCACGATGTCGAGGAGGCTATAGGATATTTAGGATTGGTTTCTATTCTTCTCACTCTGAGATCGTGCCTTAGATTTGTGTTGTAAGTTGGACCTCTGCGTAAATTCTTTCCCTTATCGTTATGCCTCCGCGTAGGCCGGGCCGGGAGGGCAAGCGGCGAGGCTGCGAGTAGAGTCTGAGAGGTTACGTGGGCACGAGCCCAATTATCACCTTGGGTGGTGCATTCGGGGATTCTGCGGCGTCACTAGCCCAGCGAGTTTGCACGGCGGCGATTCCTGCGGCCATGATATTTGAACGCCAGTTCCACGACCAGAGAATATATGGATTGCAAAGGCGACGCATTTACTGCTATGGATTTAACTACGAGAGTATACCGATGTGCGAGTCTTGATGAATATCAGCGAGGTTGTGCAAGTAGTTCTTGATTAGGCTTAGCATGGCACGTATGCGAGCTTATACACGGGCGGTAGAAACGTAGAGATCGACGGGTTAACGAGGGCGGAAGAGGGCGAGCAAAGGTCCTTTGGTAACTTTCGAGTCAGTCACCTTGTGATAGATTATGCACCTCGCCCGGTCTGAGTGGTCTACAAATTCCGGGGCGTTCGGGTGTGCGAGAGTTGGTCGAACTCCGGGGCTTGGTTCACGATGTGAGCGTCATCCGGGAATGTCATCTTTAGGTTGGTACTTGTTGTACTATGGCCGTCAGTGCAGTGTCGAAGAGTGTCTTGTAGGAGGACTTAGCCTTGAGGATCGGTGGGTAGTTTGTCATCTCCTCAACTATCGCCTGCAGGCGAGTTTGATTAGAACGACTAAGAGGAGTGAAGCAGTAGATATAGATATATCTTTAACCCTCTAGAGTTTTGTTTATGTGATAAGGTGAGTATACCTTAAGTGTTATGTTTTGATAGCAGTGTGTTAGTTGTGATTAGAAATCTTGGTTAGTTAGCAGAGTAAGTTTTTGGGGGGATAGATAAGGTGTGAGAGTTTGAATGTTTTAAGTAAAGACCTTAGAGGTAAGGCCATCTCGAGTAAAGGTGTAGTGTTATGTTTGATCCTTATAGGAGTGCATAGTGCACGTGAGCTACGTTTGTGGGATAAGTCACGAGTAGTGTGAAATGAAGAGGGTAGTTGAGCTATGAAGACCGCTAGGTTTTCTAACGTGATTAGTGAGTTTTCCTTGGGAACTGAGTGTTGTGCTCGTTGTGGTCGGATTGAGGCCGTGATGCGGGTCAACCCGCGGCTGTTTGGTGGTGGGGTCGGTTTGTGGTGGTCCCGCTTGTGGTAAGTCACGAGGGTGTTAGGCCCCAGTTTAGATAACCAGTACGAGTTCGTGGATGCGTTCGACCGATGGTCGGGCGATGGGAGCAGCCATCGTGTCCTTGATCGGGGCCGTTTACTCGGCTGTGTTGTTTTATCAGAAAGGTTGTAAGGCTGCACGGGGTGCCTACCTTCACCTTATGGCGCATGATGGAGCCAGATTACGGCTGTTTTTGTTTGAAAGTTTGCCAAGCATGTGTTAAGAACTCCGGTGAGTCTCAGAATCGCATTCGCCCTCGGGCCAGTGTTTGGATTTCAGGGATAGTTGTGGGGATTGGTGTCTCCTGTGGAGGTAGTGTTTAAGCTACCATTTCAGTGTTCGGATATCGCCTTATGAAGCCTTGTAAGAGGCGGAAGTGTAAGATGATGATCGATTGGTTCGATGTTAACAAGGTTGAGATTGGTTGGGCTTGTTCCGCAGACCGTGGATAGTGAAGCTTGTCTAGAAGAAGTTCGGCGGCTCGGAGGAATCGTGCGGATAATGGCGACGGCTTAGAGTTGAGTTGGTCGGTCTTCTTGAAAGTACCACCCGGGGTGGGTGTGAGTTTTGGAAGGCAGAGGAACTTAACCGAGTTACTTTGGGCCTTGAGTTCATGTGAAGAATAGGCCAGTTGCCTATATGATTAGCTTTTGTCCGACTTAGGAGGTCAGACGTCCGATGTTTCGTATTGTTATGATCGGAAAAGTATCGGAGATCCATCAGTGTTCCCACTTAATGATGACCACGTTAGAGATAGTAACCAGAGTTTTGGAAGCTGACGATGCTCGGAAATGTGGAAAGAGTTCGAGTATCGACATCCTCGGGGATCGCGTGCGGTGGTACCATTTGTTGGGTCGCTGAGAAGGTTAATGCCTCGAGCAAAGTGACAAAGTGGTATCTACGACGAGTAAAGAGAGAAGCGAGCATGTATGGCGAGCATAGATGTGATCATTTCTTTTGTAAAGAGAAGGTCTGAAGGAGGTATATTTTAAACCCAGGTGAGAAGTGTTTTATGGTGATGTTAGAGGTGTTTCCTCGTGGACTTGGATGTAAGCTTTTGCGCAAGTTGTTTCGTGGCCATGTGTGGCAAGGATTGTTCTCGTAAGTATAGTAGGGAAGCCTATCTTGGCGCGTATGTTTATTTTGAGACTTAGAAGGAACATTCGGGGCGAATGTTTCTAAGGAAGGAGAATGTTATACCGTATTTCAAAGTATGTACGTAAGGGCGACGTAGAAAATTTGAAACTTTTAATATTGGCTTGTGAAAATTATTTGTGCACAACCCGTTTAGAGTCGTTTCGACGAAGCGTTTTCACGACTTTCGTAGGGGAATTTCCGCTATGTCATTTTTAATTTTTGCGGATTTTAGAGACGAAGCGTGTTGGGCCAACAAGAGGCGCCACTTGGCACCCTCCCATTGGCGGACGTGAGGCTCGGTTGTGGCGATTGGAATGGCTTTAGTTGGTAGGATATTTGTGTGTTAGTTGGTTAAGGGGCCTTGGCAAGATCTTGGCTACCTTTGCAGGCACTTGGCTAGATCTTGGCCATTGGTTGGCCTTGGCTTGTGCTATAAATACCTCTAAGGTTGAAGACTTTCATCCAAAATGCCTAAGTCTTGAGAGCCTTCCTCCCACCGTGAGGCCCCGCCAGAGAGTTTTCCCAGTGGGGTAGGCGAGGTAGCCACCCCTCCTAGTAGTGTGGCGTGGGGTACCCCTAGCCTTGTTGCTTTCGTATAATACCCCCTTTGTGGTGTAGAAATACTCTCAAAAGTATTGTTATAATGCCCAATTACCTTAGCCATATACCTTATTGTATTCTAAGGTTATACCTATCTGAAAAGCCAGAAAATACTATTATACTTCAGTCCACAAAACCGAAACCCTAGGAAAATCTCCATAGTCCGTTGGAGTATTGTGTAGAAGTTGGTTAGAACTTCTAAGGTGGTTTAGAGCGGGTTGGGCGCTCGAGTTGGAGCTAAGCGATTGCGGGATCGACTTTAAGCTAGGATAATTATGGGCTTATCGAGGTAAATATCTTGTCCTCTATTGTAATTGGAAATTACATGTTGTTAGAATATATAGTTGAAGTATACTATATATAGAACTGAGCGTAGTATCGCAATGTCTTTTGACTTAAGCCTGAATAATACTTACGGCAATGTCTTTGCGACTTAAGCTTTGAATTGAAAGAAGAATCTTGTTGTAATTACATAGTATTCTGATGAACTTGTGTAGTAGTACCGTGAAGTAGAATTGTACAGTTAGGGTTAGATGTATAACCCCTGGTTGGCTTGGTAGTAGGCCTCGATAGAGGAGGAGATTTCTGTTGTTGCGGGAGAGTCTTTGAATTTTGGTAGAATGTTCTACGATGAGATCTAAATGTTAATAAAGCGCCTTGTGGCCTTATAGGTTGAAGTACTACGTGTGGCGCGATCTACTTGGCTTAAGGAGTAGCCGCGGTTGGATGTACTTGGAGCGTTTTGCTATTAGTCGATACAAATCGCGAGGTATGTGAACCTCTTCCTATCTCTTCTAGCATGATATGTGTGAAATATGTAGTACGGTGAGCGCATGTGCTGAACGTATTTGATTGGTGTAAAACATAAAGTGTTATAACGGCTTTATGGGAAGTTGGTTATAACAGCTTTATGTTGGTAAGAAAATACATGTGGTTTTTAAAAGGTAACTGATTTGAACTATAACTGGCTTGTTATGTGTTAATAAAGAACTTGAAGTATTTCAAAAGATTTTTGAATCATTTTGAAAGGAGAAGTAATATTTGGTTTTTGAAAACTTAAGAGTTATACTAGCTTTATGGGAAGTTAGGTATAACGGCTTAAGAATGTTTTACTGATTTCGGAAATCAGAATGTGTATCGACAAACCACTGCAGTGTTAATAAAAGGAAATGTTTTGAATAATTAAGTATTATTAAAACCAGTAGAAACTTCCATCTGCATAGAAGCTAAGATGAGACAAAATGATATTTCCTAGATCATGGCTGCTGTAATAAGATTGTAATAAACAAGAATATCCTACTCATATAAGGCTTGGGTTTCTCAGTTGTTTAAAGGAGAATTATATTCTTAAATGAATAAGACTATGAACTCTGAAACCTTTCTAAAAAATGAGAAACTTGAACATTGGAAATTAGGCAAACTTGAACATTGGAAAAGAATGTTGCTACTTGATTTTACAAGAGAAGTAATTGATTTACTTTAAAAAGATAATCACTCTATTTTCATATACTACGGGTATTGTGTGACTTTTGTGAAAGCAACGTATCTTTTAAAGAGTTAATGTATGAAGTACTTTGGGGATAAAAACCCGATCTTGTTAATCATATAGTAGAAAGTACCTTGTGTGAACAACTTGATTGTATTGGTTTGTGATAGCCTTGTAATACTTCATTGCTTTGATAAGTAAACGTGTTAGGATGCTACGTGTGTTAGTATCTTGTGATGTTTGTGTAAAGGGGTTTCCCTTGATTGTGCTTATTAACTATCAGTCGTTATGATAGTATTGTGGCATTCATCTCTTGAGATGATTCCGGGGGTTAAGCTGCCCTCCGATGCGGGGTAGACTCGAGCGATGCAGGACCATGATTCGAGAATACCTAAATGCGGGTCTGAGGGCCTATGCGGGCTACGAGAGTTCAGGTTAGCGTCGTCCTTTATGGGCATGCGGTCGCGTGGCCATGCGGACTCGGAAGTCGGGGCGATGCGGGAGTAGCTACCCTCGATGCGGGAATACATTATACCCGTAGTTGCAGTATGTATGTGAGGGCGTGCGTCACGAGTGTGCGAGAAATTTTGAAAGGAAAGAAAGATGTGAGTTTCGGCGGAAAAGTTTCGGTTATTTTGTGAAGAAAAAGGTTCGTTAATGGAATTGGATTCCCAGTTTGGTATCGGACTTCTGGAATATTAGAGAATTATGGAATTTTATTTTGGAAATGGTCACGTGGGGCCGCGGGAGAAATTCTGGTTTTGTAGAACCCACTTTGTTTTGAGATTTTGGCCATTGTGGATATTTTTGAAGCGTTTTTGGGCCATTAGGAGGTGACACGTGTCACCCCGCTTAGGTAACTTGGCGAAGTTACCTTTGTGCCTTCGGTTAGAGTCGTTTTCGAAGCGTTTTGCGTAACTTGCGAAGGGAAAATTCGGCTATGTCGTTTTGTATTTTTGCGGATTTTAGAGGCGAAACATTACGGACCAACGGGAGGGTGGCGTATGTCACCTCACAATGGAGACAAGTGGGGCGGCTTGGCCGAAATTGAGGGGGCTTGTGGTGCTAGATATTTGTGTAGATATTTGTGAGGGTTTTAAGGAGTAGGGGCTAGGGTGCACTTGGCTTGATCTTGGCCTTACACTTGCCTTGCACTTGGCTAGATCTTGGCGTTGGTTGGCCTTTGGGTTTGCTATAAATACCCCTTGGTTGATTAACTTTCTTCATCCAAAATCATTTTCCAAGTCTTGGAATCTCTCCCCCTTTGAGAGTTGAAATCGTCCAAAGCCCGCCCTCCCCCCGTGTGGGGGGCGTTGGCCGAGAGGCCCCCTTTGAGTGAGGCTTGGCGTGGGTACTCCACTAGCCTAGTTGTTTCGTATAATACCCTTGTTGTGGTATAGAAATACTCCTAGTATTGTTATAATGCCCAAAATACCTTAGCCTTGTACCTTGTAGTATTCCAAAGATACCTCTGCGTAGAGTCGGAAATACTACCTTTTGTCCTTTTAGTCTCAAACCAAACCACAAGGAAATCTTCATAGTTGGTTGAAGTATGTGAGTAGAAGTTGGTTAGAACTTCTAAGGGTTGTTTGGAGTGGTTTGGAGCGCTCGGAGTGGAGCTAAACCTTGCTCAGGATCGACATTATAACTTGGATAATTTTGGGCTTATCGAGGTAATTATCTTGTCCTATTGTAATTGGAAATTACATGTTTGTTAGGATATATAGTTGAAGTATACTATATATGGAACTATACTTAGTATGGCAATGTCTTTTGACTTAAGCTGAAGAATAAAGAGAAGAAGCGAGCGTAATTACCTAGGGTTGTATTCTGATGAACTTATGTAGCATTCTTGTGTTGTAGAATTGTACACGTCAGGTTAGGCGTGTAAGCCCCACTGGTTGGCTTGGTAGCGGCCTCGATAGAGGAGAGATTTCTGTTGTTGCGGGGAGAGTCTTGCCGAATTTTACGTAGAAAGATGGGAGCGTGTGTTTAAGATTTTAATAGCGTTTGTGGCCTTTATAGGTGAAAGTACTAAGAGTAGCGTATTACACTCGAGGAGTGGAAAGGGCTAGCAAGGTTGTAGTACTTGGAGCATTTTGCTTATTGTCGTTAAATCGTCGCGAGGTATGTGAACCTCTTCTATCTCTTCTAGCATGATATGTGTGAACTATGTAGTACGGTAAGCGTGCATGTGTTAGCGTGTTTGATTGTTCTTAAAACATAAAGTGTTATAACGGCTTTATGGGAAGTTGGTTATAACGACTTTATGTAGGTAAGAAAATACTTTGTGGTTTTAAAAGGTAGCGATGTGAATTATAGCGGCTAGTTATAATAAAGAACTTGATGTATTTCAAAAGATTTCTAAATCGTTTTGAAGGAGAGTAACACTTAGTTTTAAAGGTTTTAAAAGAGTTATACTAGCTTGATGGAGAGTTAGGTATAATGTCTTAAGAGAGGTAAAGAAAATGGTTTCTTGATGTTAGAAGTTAAGAGACTTGATCTTATAAGATAAGAGACTTAACTTATTTGTTTTAATGTGGATGTTTATGTGAAACCTCGTTCGTGAGTAATGAGTACTTGGTTTTATTTAAAGGATAATGTTTCTTGATTTGGAAATCGGAATGTGTATCGACAGACCAACTGCGGCGTTAATAAAGGAAAATGTATTGAATAATGATGAATTGTATTAAAACCGGTAGAAACCTCCATCTGCATAGAAACTAAGATGAGACAAAATGATATTACATTTTCTAGATCATGCATTCTTTGTAATAAGAATGTTGTAAACAAGAATAACCTACTCTCACGTGAGACTTATATTACTCAATTGTTCTAAAGCGGAATCAAGTGATTAAGTTTATGAACTATGAAACCATTTGAAAATGAGAAGCTTGAGTAATTGAAACTAGGCAAGCTGGAACTTAGGAAAGAATGTTGTTACTTGATTTTGAAAAGGAATGTGGGTTGGTCATTCTAATACTACGGTATCGGGTGACTTTAATAAGTAATGGATCTCTTTTAAAAAGAACTTAACGTCGTAGTACTTTAGGAGTTGAAACGGACTTTGGCATAAAATGAAAGTACTTTGAGTTGTGTGAAACTTGCTATGCTTGTTGTTGTGAAACTTGCCTATGCTTGTTGTTGTGAAACTTGCTATGCTTGTGATGATAGCCTTTGTTGTGCAAGTGTGGTATTTACGTATTCGCGTCTCGATAGAGGCGGTCGACTTATTGAGAACTTACTTGGACGTCTTTGGCGGTGATGGAGAATTCCGCGGGTATGCTCGCATTGATAGTGTTATTCCAGGGACTCGCTCTCCAGGAGGTTTCTTCCTGTTCGGCCTGGGTATCGGGTGGTCGGCTCTCGTACGTGCCCCGTCTCGTGAGGGATGCGGCCTTGGTATCTGGTAGTCAGCCCTCGCACTTGCCCGTTCGATTATAGTGGCGAAGTTTCGTGATCTGACCTTGGTCCTGGTGGTGACCCTCGTACTTGCCCGGTCAGGTGCGTGGCCGGCCTTGTATCCGATGGTCGGCTCCGCACTTGCCGTATCGGCCGTGTTTTGGTTGCATTGTATTATTGAATGCGGTCGGATCGGTAGTTATACTTGTCTGTCACGGTTTTATAACAGGTGGGACATGGTGTTCATGTATAATCCTTGGTATTGTTATATCATAAAGCTGCCGTGATGAGGAAGAAATTCCACGGACACAGTGATAATTTGGGCGTGAGTCCACTGTCTTGATGTTGGTTATATGATATATCTTGTAGTTTGGTCATCATACATGTCTCTGCTTTATAGACTATTATGATTTCATTCTGATATTCTGATTTCACATACTTAGTACTGTTATCTTGACCTCGCTGAAGTGCGTTCAATCGCGGTGAGGTACATCGGTATCGATCCGCGTTTAGGATATCATTTCAGCGTTTTGGGAAGCTCCGTTCCGTGGAGGCTTATCTTTGGTATGTTACCACTGAGTGCGTAAGTTCTTATGCGTTCGGGGTATGGCGAGAACCTGTCCGTCATAGTTGTTATATAAATCTTAAGTGCAGTAATCTTTGTTGTGGCGGGGTTGTAAAAGTTAAGCTGTTCGAGTTTTATGTATATCTTGAAAAGCTGTTTTGGTTGCTTTGTTTATTTATTATATCTCTTGTTTCATGATTCATGTTTTATTTTCATTGGTTTTCTCGATGTTGTATCACTAGGGTGCAGGGTAAGGCACGATGCGAGCCGGGTTGGGCGTTACAAAGTGGTATCGAGCGATTAATCCTCGGAAAGTGTCTACGAACCGTGTCTGGTAAGTCTTGATTATCGATGTGTTGTGCACCACGTCTATAATCGAGAGCTATAGGACATTTAGGATTGGTTTCCATTCTTCTCATTACGAGATCGTGCCTTAGGCGTGTGATAAGATTGGACCCTCAGCGTGTTTCGTTTTACGATTATGCCTCTGCGAAAGGCAACGGGCGAAGGGCAAAGCGTGAGAGGATCTGCGAGTAGCAACGTGGCGAGAACCACGATACGAGCCTCGATCCGCGATGCGAGCGAGAGGAGATGAGTTACAAGAGTGGGCGATTAATGGCGAGGTTGTAGCGAACTTGAGGATAGGCTGGGCGCAGCGATTCGATGCACGATGGTTCACCCTAGATCGAGATAGTTGAGGCTACGGGATTTTCGAGTTGTAGGCGCGAGTTTTATGGGTGAGGCACGAGGATGATCGCGAGGAGTTCATCAAGCGATTCTGTGGATCGTGAGTGATCGAGGCATCGGAGATCGAGTCGGTGGCCTAAGGTTCACATCAATGCGTGATACCGTGATCGTGGTTTGATTCTTGGGAGCTGTCGAGGAGAGCATGCACTTCAGTGGTATGGAGCAGTTCTCGAGGCCTTTCTTGCACATTTCTTGCCTCCCGGATGAGGAGGGCTCGGTAAGATTTTTGGTGTTCTGGCGAGCAGGCGTGCAGTTCGGGAGTACAATGTGAGTTCGACTCATTGGCGATGCGTCCGCGTTAGTAGCTAGTATGGAGGATCGAGTGCACCGATATATTCTGAGGCTCGATGATTGCCTTGCGAGAGTTGTTCGGTGTAGCTCTTGGTAGGGCATGGACATTGCCGCGTCTGGCGTATACACTTGGATGTGAGGCGGATAAATCGCCGGAATGACCAAAGTCGTGAAGAGGGCGAGCAGCGAGGTCGCTGGTGATTTCGAGCGGACCGCCTCGGTGAACTAGTTATGTACCTCGTCGATGAGTGGTCCTCGCGACTTTCGGGACGCCGGGATATTCGGGAAGCGGTCGGGGCTCCCGGGTTTGATTTCGGGAAGCGGGAGTGCTCGCGGATGAGGTGCCACTGTCCGGTGTGGCCGTTGTGGAAAGCTTCGTAAGGGAGGTGTCGTACTAACTCGGGAGATTGTTATTTTGCGGCCAGCGGGGCCATCAGCGAAAGCTGTCAGGCGGTAGCTTGGTAGGATAGCATGGACTACTAGGCGATTGCGGGTTCTTCACCTTCCGTAGCCGGCGGGATGTTCGTACACGGAAGGCCGGTAGAAGTCGCGGTGGGAGTTCGATTTTAAGCGGTCCTTGACCGCTTAGCAGTATATCCTTAACCTGCAGAGTTTTGTTTATGTTGTTGATGTGTTTAATGTTATGCTTGGTTAGCTTTGTGCTAAAATGTGATTTAGAAACACAGTTAGTGAAAAGGGTAAGTCCCAGGTAGTGTGAGATGGAAGTGGTAGCTTTCATGATGTGAAATAGTAAGATTGTTCCGGATCGGGGAACAAGAGTTGGCGCGGTTGGGGGTCGGGTTTAGGACCATTTGCGGGTCAAACCGTAACCCGGTTTGGGGTGGGTCAGTTCTGGGTGGTCCCTCGGTGGTAGGGTCACGAGGATGCTAGGCCCAGTTTGTTTGACCAACGTATGAGTTCGTGGGCGCGTTCGACCGAGCGGTTCGTAAAGGCGGGAATGGCCTTAAGGAAGTTTGAGGTTAGTAAGATGACCAAGTTTGGAGGTAGTGACTCCGAGATTTTCGGGAGCGGGTAATGGTGAAGTATGGTACATCTTGGGAGAGTTCAAGTGTTCGAGAAGGGCACGACGAGTAAGGAAGGAAGATAACGTGTGTTATTTATTGGCGGCGTGGCGTTGACAACTTGTTAGAGGAACTTCATCGATATCCGTCTTGAGAAGGAACATTCGGGACGAATGTTTCTAAGGAGGAGAATGTTATACCCGTAGTTGCGGGGTATGTATGTGAGGGCGTGCGTGCGAGTGTCTGCGAGAAATTTTGAAAGGAAAGAAAGATGTGAGTTTTCACGGAAAAGTTTAGGTTATTTTGTGAAGAAAAAGGTTCGTTAATGGGAATTGGATTCCCGATTTGGTATCGGACTTCTGGAATATTAGAAATTATGGAATTTTATTTTGGAAATGGTCACGTGGGGCCACGGGAGAAATTTACGGTTTTGTAGGGCCAGCTTTGTTTTGAGATTTTGGCCATTGTGGATATTTTTGAAGAGCGTTTTTGGGCCATTAGGAGGGTGACACGTGTCACCCGCCTAGGTAAGCAGCGAAGTTACCTTTGTGCGCTTTGGTTAAGTCGTTTCGGCGAAGCGTTTGCGTAACTGCGAAGGAAAATTAGGCTATGTCGTTTTGTATTTTGCGGATTTTTAGAGGCGAAACATTACGGACCAGCGGGAGGGTGACATGTGTCACCCTCGCGATGGAGACAAGTGGGCGGCTTGGCGAATTGAGGGCTTGTGGTGCTAGATATTTGTGTAGATATTTGTGAGGTTTTAAGGAGTAGGGGCTAGGGTGCACTTGGCTTGATCTTGGCCTTACACTTGCCTTGCACTTGGCTAGATCTTGGCGTTGGTTGGCCTTTGGGTTTCTATAAATACCCCTTAGTTGATGAACTTTCTTCATCAAAATCATTTTCAAGTCTTGGAATCTCTCCTTTGAGAGTTGAAATCGTCCAAAGCCCTCCTCCTTTTGTGGAGCTTTGGTAGGCCCCCTTTGAGTGAGGCTTGGTAGTGGGTACTCACTAGCTAGTTGTTTTAAATATAATACCCTTGTTGTGGTATAGAAATACTCCTAGTATTGTTATAATGCCCAAATACCTTAGCCTTGTACCTTGTAGTATTCCAAAGATACCTCTTTGCGTAGAGTCGGAAATACTACCTTTTGTCCTTTTAGTCTCAAGCCCAGAAACCACAGAAATCTTAGTTGGTTGAAGTATGTGAGTAGAAGTTGGTTAGAACAAGGGTTGTTTGGAGTGGTTTGGGCGCTCGGAGTGGAGCTAAACCTTGCTCGGGATCGACATTATAACTTGGATAATTTTGGGCTTATCGAGGTAATTATCTTGTCCTCTATTGTAATTGGAAATTACATGTTTGTTAGGATATATAGTTGAAGTATACTATATATGGAACTATACTTAGTATTCGCAATGTCTTTTGACTTAAGCTGAAGAATAAAGAGAAGAAGCTGACGTAATTACCTAGGGTTGTATTACGGTAGACTTATGTAGCATTCTTGTGTTGTAGAATTGTACACGTCGGTTAGGCGTGTAAACCCCACTGGTTGGCTTGGTAGCGGCCTCGATAGAGGAGGAGATTTCTGTTCTTGGGGAGAGTCTTCCGAATTTTACGTAGAAAGATGGGAGCGTGTGTTTAAGATTTTAATAGGCGTTTGTGGCCTTTATAGGTGAAAGTACTAAGAGTAGCGTATTCTACTCGAGGAGTGGAAAGGGCTAGCAAGGTTGTAGTACTTGGAGCATTTTGCTTATTGTCGTTAAATCGTCGCGGTATGTGAACCTCTTCTATCTCTTAGCATGATATGTGTGAACTATGTAATGCGGTAGGCGTCACGTGTTAGCGTGTTTGATTGTTCTTAAAACATAAAGTGTTATAACGGCTTTATGGGAAGTTGGTTATAACGACTTTATGTAAGAAAATACTTTGTGGTTTTAAAAGGTAAGCGATGTGAATTATAGCGGCTAGTTATAATAAAGAACTTGATGTATTTCAAAGATTTCTAAATCGTTTTGAAGGAGAGTAACACTTGGTTTTAAAGGTTTTAAAAAGAGTTATACTAGCTTGATGGAAGTTAGGTATAATGTCTTAAGAGGTAAAGAAAATGGTTTCTTGATGTTAGAAGTTAAGAGACTTGATCTTATAAGATAAGAGACTTAACTTATTTGTTTTAATGTGGATGTTTATGTGAAACCTCATTCGTGAGTAATGAGTACTTGGTTTTATTTAAAGGATAATGTTTCTTGATTTGGAAATCGAATGTGTATCGACAGGACAACTGCGGCGTTAATAAAGGAAAATGTATTGAATAATGATGAATTGTATTAAAACGGTAGAAACCTCCATCTGCATAGAAACTAAGATGAGACAAAATGATATTACATTTTCTAGATCATGGCTTCTGTAATAAGAATGTTGTAAACAAGAATAACCTACTCTCACTTGAGACTTATATTAATCAATTTTTCTAAAAGCGGAATCAGTGATTAAGTTTATGAACTATGAAACCATTTGAAAATGAGAAGCTTGAGTAATTGAAACTAGGCAACCGGAACTTAGGAAAAGAATGTTGTTACTTGATTTTGAAAAGGAATGTGGGTTGGTCATTCTAATACTACGGTGTCGGGTGACTTTAATAAGTAATGGATCTCTTTTAAAAAGAACTTAACGTCACGTAGTCTTTAGGAGTTGAAACAGGACTTTGGCATAAAATGAAAGTACTTTGAGTTGTGTGAAACTTGCTATGCTTGTTGTTGTGAAACTTGCCTATGCTTGTTGTTGTGAAACTTGCCTATGCTTGTGATGATAGCCTTTGTTGTGCAAGTGTGGTATTTACGTATTCTGGCGTCTCTCGATAGAGTAGGTCGACTTATTGAGAACTTACTTGGACATCTTTGGCGGTGATGGAGAATTCCACGGGTATGCTCGCTTGATAGTGTTATTCCATGGACTAGCTCTCCGTGGGGTTTCTTCTTGTTCGGCTGGGTATCGGTGGTCGGCTCGTCTTGCCGTCTCGTGGTGATTCGGCCTTGGTATCGGTAGTCGACCCTCGCGCGCCAGATTCGATATAGTGAAGTTTCGTGATCTGACCTTGGTCCTGGTGGTCGACCTCGTACTTGCCGGTCGTGCGTGGCCGGCGCCAGTATCCATTAGTCGGCTCTCGCACTTGCCCCGTGTCGGCCGTGTTTTGGTTGCATTGTATTATTGGTGCGGTCGGATCGGTAGTTATACTTGTCTGCGGTTTTATAACACAGTGGGACATGGTGTTCATGTATAATCCTTGGTATTGTTATATCATAAGCTGCCGTGATGAGGAAGAAATTCCACACGAGTGATAATTTGGAGCGTGAGTCCTGTCTTGATGTAGCGGTTATATGATATATCTTGTAGTTTGAGTCATCATACATGTCTCTGCTTTATAGACTATTATGATTTCATTTCTGATATTCTGATTTCACATACTTAGTACTGTTATCGCGACCTCGCCGGGCTGCGTTCGTCTGCATGGTAAGGTACATCATTTGTCGATCCAGCGTTTAGGATCTCATTTATTTTGGGAAGCTCAGTTAGTCGGAGGCTTATCTTTGGTATGTTACCACAGTGCATGTAAGTTCTTATGCGTTCGGGGTATGGCGGGAGCCTGTCGTCATAGTTGTTATATAAATCTTAAGTGCATGAATCTTTGTTGTGGCGGGGTTGTAAAAGTTAAAGCATTCGGAGTTTATGTATATCTTGAAGGCAAGCTGTTTTGGTTGGCTTTATTTATTATATCTCTTGTTTCATGATTCATGTTTTATTTTCATTGGTTTTCTCGATGTTGTATCACTAGGGTGCAGGGTAAGGCACGATGAGCGGGCGGGTTGGGCGTTACAATACCATGCTTGGCGATGAGATTGCTATCGGGCTGCGGAGTTCGAGGTTAAACGCGCGTGATCTGCGAGCAGTGGCGGCTTTGATCGTATGATGCTAAGCAGAATCTTATAATCTGATTCATGACCTTGTTGTAATGTAGGTTTTTAGTAGTCGGCTATGCCTTACGTACCACGTCAGTTTATTATGACAGTAGGACACGTGTTCATGTGTTCTTGGTGCTTTTATATCATAGGCTGGCGGTGAGGAAGGTATTCCACGGCGATTGATGTTGTGCACAGACCCTTGTTATACTTGAGTGATGACTTGAGGCGTGAGTCCACGACATGGCTTTGTTTGTAAAGCGTAGTTTGGTTATCATACGTGTCTCACCTTTATATGACTACTATGATTTCATTTCTGATATTTATTTTGATTCACATACATACTGTTATCTTGACCTCGCGTTGCGTTCATCTGCCGCAGTAAAGGTACACGATCGTTGATCCTCGCTCTTAGGGTGATTGACTTTTAGGAAGCTCCGTTTCTCGGAGGCTTATCTTGGTATAGTCCCTGTTAGCCGTAGGTCTTACATTCGGGGGTATGGCGGCCTGTCCGTCGTTGTTATCATATCTTTCGTGAAGTGCAGTAATCTTGTTGTGGCGGGGTTTGTAAAAAGGATTAAGTATTCATGTTGAAAAGTTGCTATTTATATATATCTGAAGGTAACCGTTTTTGGTTGCTTTGTCTTATTCCTTTGTCTTATTACTGGTTTCATGTATTGTCTTTATGTTCGTGATTACTCGATGTATGTCTACTTGGGTGCAGGGTAAGGCACGGTCACGAGCCGGGTTCGGTCGTGACATTGGGCATGAGACCCGTGGTTATATTTGAGTGATGACTTTAGGCGTGAGTCACGACTTGACATATTGCTACATGTGTGTATAAATTGGTTATCATTTATGTCTTACATTTTATATAGACTATTATGATTTCATTCTGATATTTTGATTCACATACTTGGTACTGTTAGTCTTGACCTCGCCGCTGCGTTCATCGCGAGTAGAGTACACGATCGTCGATCCTCGCTCATAGGATCAGTTCTGCGTTTTGGGAAGCTCCGTTTCTCGAGGCTTATCTTTGTATAGTCCCTGTTGTAGGTACTTACATTCGGGGTATGGCGAACCTGTCGTCGTTGTTGTTATAACATTCTTAGAGTGCATGTAATCTTGTTGTGGCGAGTTTGAAAAAGGATGTAGCTTCGTGTTCAAGTTTTTATATATATCCGTAAAACTTTTCTCAGATAAAGCTTTCACATTTCATATTATTTCATGTCTTGTTTTATATTCCGCTGATTACTCTGATGTATGTCTACTTGGGTGCCCGGGGTAAGGCACCAGGCACGGGCCCGGGTTCGGGTCGTGACAAATTTACATGTTAATGACAGTCTAAGAGTATGTTGAACTTGTCTATGCTAGTTGTGATAGCGTTTGTTGTGCAAGCATTGTATTTTTATACCACCGCGTCTCTCGATGGAGAGGGTGACTTGTTGTGAACTTTTATTGGGCGTCTGCAGCGGTGGCGGAGGATTCCAGGTATGCTTCCATTGTGATTGATCTTGGCCATGCTTATCTGATGAGGATTAGGCGTGCGGCGAGGATGTTAGATGCGCGCGTTTCATTACTCCATGGCGTACTTATACGATGAGGATTAGGGCATGCGACCATGTTATATTTTTATTCCATGGGCTAGCTCCCATGAAGACCTGCACCACGATAAGGGATTAGAGGCACGTTATGGCGTACTTATACGATGAGGATTCGGGGCATGCGCGCGTTATATATATATATATATATATGTATTGTATATGTGTACGCTGACAGTGAGGTAGGATGCCACGGTCGCGTCACCTGATTATATGTTACATCATGTACTGCCGGCAGTGAGGAAGCAATTCCACGGGCATGATTGATATTGTGGGCATGAGACCCATGGTTATATTAGAGTGATGACTTTGAGGGCGTGAGTCCCTGACTTGACATGACTGCTTACATATTGTATATCATAAATTGGTTATCATATATGTCTCCTGTTTTATATAGACTATTATGATTTCACTTACAGTATTTTCAGTTTCACATACTAAATTTTTGTTATGCGGCCCGGCGGCTGCGTTATCTGCGAGGTTGAGTCGTAACTGCGATCCGCTCTTAGGATCGGTGTTGGTCTGGGAAAGCTCCACTTCTGGAGGCTTTGTCTTTTAGCAGTTCCAGGTCATATATTTTTGTACATTCATGGGTATGGCGGGGCCTGTCCGTCATAGTTGATTTCATTCTTAAGTGGTAATCTTTGTTGTGGGTAAGTTTTGTAAAAAGGATTTAAGCTATTCAAGTTTTTAGTTTATATCTGAAGGTAACCGTTTTGGTTAGCCTGTTCTTATGTTAATCTATTGTTTCATGTCTTTGATTTTATTTCCGCTGATTTTCTCTGATGTTGTATCACTAGGGTGCCCGGGGTAAGGCACCAGTCGCGGGCCCGGGATCGGGTCGTGACACGCGAGTTACATCAGCTAGCGAGCCTTGGAGTCCGATTGATTGATTCTGATAGTAGTGAGGTTCGGGTTCGAGAGGTTGCCGAATCTTCCATTGTCGAGAGTGAAAGCGGTATGAGGATCCGATTATGACACGATATCGAGATACGGCTCTTCGTGAGGGAAGAGTCCTTTTAAGTAGCTTTTTGATGGGGTGCTAAGGTTTGGCGAGTTGTGTTTCCGGATATTGCGAGGACTTGACGGCGGAGTTCTAGGGAAGCCTGCGCGGCGTTACTCTATCCATCGGTCGACAAAGATGTACCACGACCTCGGATCGTGTATTGGTGGGGCGGCACGAAGAGGGGCGTTGCGAGTTTGTTGCTCGATGCGAGTTGTCGCAGTCAGGTGGAGCACGAGGCTGTGGGTTGTTGCGGGCTATAGAGATTCCGACATGGAAGTGGGAGGTGATCAATATGGACTTTATTACGGGGTTACCTCGCTCGGAGAAGCATGATTCCATCAGGTTATCGTCGACGGTAGCGAAATCAGCCCACTTTCTTCCGTCGGGGCGACTTTTTCGGCCGAGGATTACGCTAGACTTTACATCCGAGATCGTGAGACTACATAGGGTCCCTATTTCTATCATATCGACGAGGAACCCGTTACGGCTAACTGCGGAGGTCTTTCGGAAGGATTAGGGACGGTGAGCCTCGATCGCATTCCATCCTCGAGCCAAGCAGACGAGCGGCGTACTATCGACAACGAGGATATCTGCGAGCTGTGTTATTGATTTCAGATGCAGCGAGAGGATCATTTGCCGCTAGTAGTTGCGTATAACAGCTACCACTCCGGTATCGGATGGCGCTTATGAGGCCTTATACGGGAGGAAGTGCGAGTCACCGATAGGCTGGTTTGATGTGGGTGAGGTGCGATTAGTCGGGCGAACTTGGTTCGAGCGGTGGATAAGTGAAGCTTATCCGGGAGGCGGTTATTGACAACTCGAGTCGGCGAAGTCATATCACGGATCATCGGCGTCGACATTTGGAGTTTGAGGTTCGATTGGGTTTTCTGAAGGTGTCACCCATGAAGGGTGTGATGAGGTTTGGGAAGAAAGGAGCTCAACCAGTACATTGGGCCTTATCAGTTGTCCGTAGGGTAGGCAAGGTTACATGAGTTGGATCTGCCGTCCGATGCGGAGCGATACATCGATTTTCATGTTTCTATGCTGAGGAGATGTATTGGAGATCCGTCTAGAGTGCACCCGATTGATGATGTCCAGGTGACAGAGGGGTTATCGTATGAGGAGAGTCCCATAGCGATACTCGATCGCCAGGTCAGAAGTATCCTCACTTATTCCCCACACCTCCAGGTAACTCACTTTCCTACTTGTTGATTTTAATTGAAGTATTTCTTTCGCTTAAATGTTTTTATGTTGCCATGTGTGGCATTTTTGGTATGTCGGGGTTGTGAAAGGAAACTATGTCACCCCCCCCCCCCCTTATGGATGCCTTGGACGAATAGGCATGGCCAAAATGGTCATTGACCATAGTCTTGGATGACTAAGTCTTGCAAGTAGTAGCTTGGGATTCTTGACTAAGTCAAAGGCCCCACAAGGCTTGATATTTGATAAGAGCTCATCCAAACCACCCATTTGGTTGCATCTTGACCCTTCATTGTGCTATTTAATACTAGTAGTGCAAGACAAGCTTAACACTTAGCCAAAAATAACCCCTCTGTCACAACCCCGACATACCAAAAATGCCACACATGGCCACATAAAAGCATTTAAGCGAAAGAAATACTTCAATTAAAACTTGACAAGTAAGGGAAGATGAATTACCTGAAGGTATAGGAAATAAGTGAGGATACTTCCTCAACATGTCC
The DNA here is from genome assembly GCA_029844215.1 of Przewalskia tangutica. Lineage (NCBI taxonomy): Eukaryota > Viridiplantae > Streptophyta > Magnoliopsida > Solanales > Solanaceae > Przewalskia > Przewalskia tangutica. The sequence continues at coordinate 40,090,057 of CM056725.1, read as the reverse complement.
TCCTCCGCTTCCCAAGTCATCTCCTCTCGGTTATCATTCCTCCACAAGACTTTGTGGAAGCCACATTAGTCCTTGATCGCTTTGACTGGCGATCGAGTATCGCTATGGGACTCTCATAATCGATAACCTATGTCACTGGACCTCACTAGTAGGAAAACTGCCATTTGGATCTCCGATACACTTCCCGCAACATAGAAACATGGAACGGATGCACCGCCTCTAACTCGATGGCGTGATTCAACTCAGGCAACCTTGCCTCGGCGGACGATGTAGGCCCGATGTACCAATAGTTTCCCTTCTTGCAAATCTCATCACACCGCCGTTCATGATACTCAAGAAGACCCAATCGTCACGAAACTCCAAATGCGTCGCGATTATCCGCATATGACTTGCGAGGCTACGGTCTCTCTGGAAAGTTTCACCTTATCCACAGCCTGTTGTACCAAGTCTGGGCCAACTAATTGCACCCGCTCACGTCGAACCAACGATCGGCGACATTTCGCCCGTATAAAGCCTCGTATGGCGCGTCGTATCTTTGGAATGATAGCTGTTGTTATAAGCAAACGCTACAAGAGGCAAATGATCCTCCCAGCTACCCCTGAAATCAATCACGCAGGCTCGCAGCATATCCTCAAATGTCTGGATAGTACGCTCTGCCTGCCCGTCAGTCTGAGGATGAAATGTTGTACTGAGACTCACCTGTGTCCCTAAGCCCTTCTGGAAAGACCTCCAGAAGTTAGCCGTAAATGGGGCTCCCCTATCAGATATAATCGACACCGGGACACCGTGTAGCCTCACAATCTCTCTGATGTACAACCTGGCATAGTCCTCAGCCGAATACGTCGTCCTGACTGGAAGGAAATGGGCTGATTTCGTCAGCCTATCAACAATAACCCAAATGGAGTCGTACTTCCTCTGAGTACGAGGTAACCCTGTAACAAAGTCCATGTTGATCACATCCCACTTCCAAGTCGGAATCTCAATAGCCTGCAATAATCCACTGGGCCTCTGGTGCTCGACCTTGACCTGCTGGCAATTAGGACACTGTGCAACAAAACCTGCCACGTCCCTCTTCAGGCCATCCCACCAATACAAACATCTGAGGTCATGGTACATCTTGGTCGACCCCGGATGAATAGAATAACGAGCACTGTGTGCCTCCCACGAGAATCTCGCGAAGTCGACACATCGGGAACACACAACGGCCTCAATCTCGCACCCATCAGCGCTACCTCGAATAGACTCTTCTCCTCCCGAGAGCCGCGATCGATCTGATACCACCGGGTCCTCAAACTATCGCCTCTTCACCTCATCAACGATGGAAGACTCGGCAACCTCGCGAACGTGCATCACTATCGTCGGTATCAATCAATCGAAAGGCTCGCTAATCGGTGGATCTGACGGACCGTATCTGTCTGCGGTTGTACCTCTGGCAGGCTCCCGATCTACGACTCAAGCATCGGCAACTACGTTGGCCTTCCCGGATGGTAAAGAATATCAACATCATAATCTTTCAGCCTCTAACCACCGTCTGCAGCCATGAAGTTCAGCTCCTCACTGAAGATATCTTGGAGGCTCTTGTGGTACGTATAAATATCCACATGAACCCCATACAAATAATGTCTCCAAATCTTGAAGGCATGAATAATCTGCGCCAACTCTAAGTCATGGGTAGGGTAATTCCTCTCATGCTTAGAATCGTCCGGAAGCATAGGCTATAACCTGCCGTCTTGCATCAAAACACACCTATCCCGATACGAGGCATCACAATAGATCACGCACTTTCTAACCTCCGGAAGAGTAAGGCGGAGTTATAGTCAACCTTTCCTTCAAGAATCGGAAACCTTTCATGACCTCTCGCTGGAACTTGGCGCCTCGAGTCGGCCTAGTCAGCGGTCCGAAATCGAAGCAAGTTCCACAAACTGCGATAATAACAGCCAAACAAGAGCTGCGCACCTCGGTCGGAGTAGTAGGTCTCGGCAAGACTTATCGCCTCGATCTTTGTCGATCCACCCGAACACCATCGCCCAAATAATATGCGGGAATGACAGGCTACAACTCACACTTGGAGAACTTGGTGAATAATCTGCGGCTCGGAGAACCCAATCTGATCCTCAGTGATCGATGTCACGACCGAACGGGCGTGGAGTGCCTTACCGGGCACCCAGTAGACATACATTAGAGTAAGCGGAACATAAAGACAATACATGAAACGATGTAATAAGGCGGTGAAATAAGAAGACGGTAACCAAAAAGCGGTTACCTTGGTATATATATATAAATAACAACTCTTTCAACATGAGCAGTTTAATCCTTTTTACAAACCACCCCACAGCGATTACTCACGGACCTCAAGAATGATACGACAACAATGGCGGGACGGGGCCCGCAAACCACGAATGTAAACACTTACGACGGGGACTATACGTGATAAGCCTCGGGAGAAAGGAGCTTCCCAAGCTAAAGCGTGACCACGAGAGCTAGGATCAACGGCGGTGTACCTCAACTGCGGCATGAACGGCCTCAAGGAGGTCGATCTAACAGTGCAGTATGTGAAACTAAAAATCAGTAAATGAAATCATAATAGTCTATAAAGCGGGAGAGACATGTATGATAACCAAACTACGATTCACAATAAATAGCGATCGTGTCAAGTCGGGGACTCACGCCTCAAAGTCATCACTCGAATATAACTATGGGTCTCAAGCCATAACATCAATCATGCCGTGGAATACCTTCCTCATGCCGGCGATCATGATAGAAAAGCACGAGGAATACATGAACACGGGTCCGCTGTGTCCAAATAAAGCGATGCGAGGGTAAGTCACGAAGGCATAGCCGACTACTAACACCACAGTACTAACAAGGTCATAAAGCGTATCATGATATCTGCAGGCCGTCACATGATCAAAGGCGGTCACTCGCGCGATATCAAATGTGCGGCGTCTAGCCTGGAACTTTCGCGACTCGCATAGGCCAACCTCATAGGCCCGCATGAGGTATAACCCGCATGTCGGTAGCTACTCCCGGCATCGTCACGGACTCGCGATCCGCATGGCCCATAGACGCATGACCATAAAGGCGCCACACTAACACGGAACTCCGTAGTTCGCATGGATCCCCGGACCGCGTGAGGTATTCTCGAATCATGGTCCTGGATCGCTGAGTCTACCGCGTCGGAGGCGACAACCTCGGAAATAAGTCAAGGTGAGTGGTACAATACCAACATAACGGTGATAGTCAAACAACTTTAAGCACGATCGAGGAAAACCCCTTTACACTAACATCACAAGATACTAAACACATAGCATCCTAGCATGTTTACTTATCAATCAACAAGAAAGTATTTACAAGGCTATCACAAACCAACACAATCAAGTTATACACACAAGGTACTTTCTACTATATGTCAACAAGTTCGGGTTTTATCCCAAAGTACTTCATACACTAAATCTTTAAAGATCGTTACTTTACAAAAGTCACACAATACAGTAGTATAAAAATAGAGTGACTATCTTTTTAAAGTAAATCAATTACTTCTCTTTGTAATATCAAGTAGTAACATTCTTTTCCAATGTTCAAGTTTGCCTAATTTCCAATGTTCACGTTTTATCTTAGAAGGTTTTGTAGTTCATAGTCTTATTCATTTAAGAATATAATTCTCTTTTAAACTATCTCGAGAAACATAAGCCTTATAAGTGAGAAGGATATTCTTGTTTATAACAATCTTATTACAATGACTGGGATCTAGGAAATATCATTTTGTCTCATCTTAGCTTCATGCGGATGGAAGTTTCTCTGGTTTTAATAATACTTAATTATTCAAAACATTTTCCTTTTAACGTATTTGCGGTGGTTTGTCGATACACATTCGATTTAGAAAATCGAGAAAACATTCTTAAGCCGTTATACCTAACTTCCCATAAAGCTAGTATAACTCTTAAGTTTTCAAAACCAAGTATTACTTCAAGTTCTCTATTAACACATAACAAGCCGTTTATAGTTCAAATCGATTACCTTTTAAAAACCACAAGTATTTTCTTACCAACATAAAGTATTTATAACGACTTCCCATAAAGCGTTATAACACTTTATGTTTTAAACCAATCAAATACATTTAGCACGTATGCGTCTACCGTACTACATAGTTCACACATATCATGCTAGAAGAGATAGGAAGAGGTTCACATACCTCGCGGCAGTATCGACTAATAGCAAAGCGCTCAAAGTACTTCCAAACGTCGGCTACTCCTTAAGCGAGTAGATCGCGCCACACGTAGTACTTGACCTATAAGGCCACAAGACTTATTAACATTTAGGTCTAATCGTAGAATATTCTCTGAGAAAATTCGGACACTTCCCACATGACGGCGTAAATCTCCTCTCTATCGAGGCCGCTACCAAGCCAACCGGGGTTATACATCTAACCTAACGGGTACAATTCTACTTCACGGTACTACTACACAAGTCTCATGTCTGACCTATGTAATTCTGATTCGGTATTCTTCTTTAAATTCAGGCTTAAGTCGCAAGACATTGCCGATAACCATGTTCAGTACTATATATAGCATACTTCGACTATATAATCTAACAACATGTAATTTCCAATTACAATAGAGGGACAAGATATTTACCTCGATAAGCCCATAATTATCCTAGTTTAAATGTCGATCTGAGCAAGGTTTAGCTCTACTCAAGTGCGCTCAGGCCGCTCAAACAACCAGAAGTTCTAACCAACCTACTTATGACTTCAACTACGGTGAAGATTTTCCTTAGGGTTTCGGTTTGTATTGACGGAAGTATAATAGTATTTTACGGGCTTTTCGTATAGGTATAACCTTAGAATACAACAAGGTATACGACTAAGGTAATTTGGGCATTATAACAATACTTTTGAGTATTTCTACCAAGAGGGGTATATTATACGAGAACAACACCACTAGGAGGGGTGAAGTCTCGGCCACAAGGCCACCTTGAGGAGGGCTCTCGGCGAGGGGAGGCGAGAACAACAACAAGAGAGGGAATTTTAACACTTAGAGATTTGTGGAAAGGATGAAGAATTCATCAAAGGGAGAGGGTATTTATAGGTCAGGGATGGCCAACCAAAGGCCAAGATTAAACCAAGTGTTAGGCAAGTGTAGGGCTAGGATTTATTACACATAAATATCCTACCAACCTTGACTTTAGCCAAGGCACAAAGCGTGCCTTACTTAGCCCATTTCGTCAAAATGCCGTCAGGTGTTCCAATGAGAGGGTGACAATAGTCGCCCACTTGTTTGTCCAAAATGTTTCGTCTCTCGGAAAAATCCGAAAAAATAAAATATGGCATAGACGGAAATTCCCCTACGAAAGGCGTGAAAGCGTTTGGCGAAAACGACTCTAGCAGGTGTTGTGCACAAAATTAAATCGGCGAAGCCTACTTGAAGTTCGAAATTTCCTCGTCGTCCTGCGTACATACTCGGAAATACGGGTATAACATTCTCCCTCTTAGAAACATTCGTCCGAATGTTCCTTCTAATCTCAAAACAAGCTGGCGGTATAGTCCTCACCGCTTATACTTACGAAAAACAATCACGCCACGCGTACGGAACCAACTTGCGCCAAAGTACTTACCTTCAGTCCACGAGGACACACCTCTAACATCACAAACGCTCCCATCCAAGGGTCTAAAATATAATTTCTTCGCACTTTCTCCACAAAGAAATGATCACATCTACGCCGCCATCTGCGCCGCTTTTTCCGCCGTGTCGTATCCTTCTTACACTCGAATTCTTACCACATGATACCACTTTTGTCACTTTGCGAGGCATAAACCTTCTCGAGCGACCCGACAAATGATGCCGGTTGCGTGTGATCAACTGCGTCGTACACGCTGAACTCTTGATCGCTTGGTTTAGAAACTCGGGGTTACTATCTCTAACGGGTCATCATTAGCGGGAACACTCTGGATGGATCTCGATACTTTCCGAACATAACAATACGAAGACCAGGACATCGCCTCCTAAGTCGGACGGCAAAAGCTAACATATAGGCAACTTTGGACTATCCTTCACATGAACTCACAAAGGCCCAAGTAACTGGGCTAAGTTCCTCTGTTTTCCAAAACTCGTCGCACCCAAAGGGTGGTACCTTGAAGAAGACCGTCGACTTTGAACTCTAAGCGTCGTCGCCGATTATCGCGCGATTTCTCCGAGCTGCGAACTTCTTCTAGACAAGCTTCACTATCCGCGATCTGCTGGAACAAGCTGAACCAGTATGCGAACCTTGCCAACATCAGACCAATCGGCCAGGCAACTTACACTTCCGCCTTACAAGGCTTCATAGGCGATATCCGAACACTAAAATGGTAGCTTAAACACTCCTTCAACAGGAGACAACAATTCGCAACTATCACGAAATCAAACAACGGCAGAGGCGAATGTGGTCTGAGACTGCGAGTTCTATCCTTGCAGTAAAACTTTTAGAAAACGAAAATAGCCACAACACTGGGCTTCATCATGCGACATAAGGTGAAGGTAGGCACCGTGCAGCCTTTCAACCTTCGGATAACTCAACACGGTAGAGTAAATGGTCTGGTGAAGAACACGATGGGCTGCCCCATCGGCCCGACCAGGTCGAGCGTCCACGAACTCGTCTGTTTGGTTAACTAAACTTGGGCTAACACCCTCACACCATAACACAAGGCGGGACCACCACAACGACCCGCACCAAACCTACCGCGGGTTGACCTGGCGTGGCCTCAACCCGGCCCAAGCGCTGATACTAGCTCCGATCCGGAACAATCTCACTAATCACGTTTGAAAACCTAGCGGTCTTACAGCTCGACTACTCTCTTTCAAATCACGCTACTCGGGGACTTATCCCACAAACATAGCTCGCGTGCACTATGCGCTCGATAAGGATCAAACATAACACTACACCTTTACTCGAGGCGACGCTTACCTCTAAGGTCTCTACGTATAAAACTCTAAGGCTCCGCCTTCTCTATCCCCAAAATCTTACTCGGTTAACCCACCAAGATTTCTAATCGCAACTAACATCTGCTATCGAACATAGCACTTAAGGTATACTCACCTTATCACACATCTGAGATCTCAGAGGTTAAGGATAATCTATATCTCTTGCTTCACTCCTTAGTCGTTCTAATCAACCTGCCCGTAGGGCATAGCTAAGGAAGGTGACGAACTACCCACGATGCGAAGGCAAAGTCCTCCTACTAGGTCACCCGTTCGACACATGGCTCAGCGGCGCAGTACAACAAGTACCAACTAAAAAACGACATTCCGGGATGGCGTGCATCGCCAATGAGCGGAAGCCACAGGTTCGACCAACTCCTGCATACCGACGTATTGAACCCATGGAGGACCTCTTTGCGGTGGGCGTGCATAATCTAATCCGGTGAGGTGACTCGCCAGAAAGTTACCAAAGGACCTTCTTTGCTCGGCCTCTTACTGCATCTCCGTTAACGCGTCGATCTCTACGTTTTCGGCTGCTGCGCATAAGCGCATACGAGCCATGCTCAGCCTAGCGAAGAATTACTCTTGCACAACCTCTCTTAGATATTCATCAAGACTCGCGATCGGTATACTCTCTGGTAGTTAAATCCATAGCTAGTAATGCAGGTCGCCTCTTTGCGATCCATATTCTGTTCTGTCGTGGGCGAAGGTTCAAATATCATGGCGCGATGAGCTGCGCCGTGCTAAACTTTCTTGGGGCTAGTGATGTCGCGAAATCCCGAATGAAGCACCTAACTCGGTGATGATTGGGCTGTGCCTCGTAACCCTCACGAACTCTACTCGCGGCTCCGCCGTGCGCCTCTGGGCGGGTTTGCCTACGCGGAGGCATAACGATAAGGAAATAATTTCGTCGGAGGTCCACTTACAACCACGGCTCTAAGGCACGATCTCGAGTGAGAAGAATAGAAACCAATCCTAAATACCCTATAGCCTCACGATTATTGATGTGGTGCACAACCTGCGATAATCAAGACTCTCTGGATCTGATGCCGTAGCTTTCCAGAGATTAAGCGCTCGATACCACTTTTGTCACGACGAACGGGCGTGTTAGTGCCTACCGGGCACCCAGTAGACATACATCAGTGTCGGAACATAAAGACAATACATGAAACGATGTAATAAGGCGGTGAAATAAGAAAGCAGGCTAACCAAAAGCGGTTACCTTGGTATATATATATAAATAAATAACAACTCTTTCAACATGAGCAGTTTAATCCTTTTACAAACCACACTTGCTGCAGTACTACTGACCTACAGAATGATACGACAACAATGGCGGGACGGGGCCCCGCCCACGAATGTAAACACTTACGGCACGAGGACTATACGGCTGATAAGCCTCGGAGAAAGCGGAGCTTCCCAAGCCAAGCTGTGACCACGAGCTAGGATCAACGGTGGTGTACCTCAACTGCGGCATGAACGGCCCGAAGGAGGTCAATACAACAGTGCAGAGTATGTGAAACTAAAAATCGTAAATGAAATCATAATAGTCTATAAAGCGGGAGACATGTATGATAACAAACTACGATTCCTGATAAATAATCGATCATGTCAAGTCGGGGACTCGCGCGCCAAGTCATCACTCGAATATAACTATGGGTCTCAAGCCCATAACATCAATCATGCAGTGGAATACCTTCCTCACTGTAGCGATCATGATAGAAAAGCACGAGGAATACACATGAACACGGTCCCTTTGTGTCCAAATAAAGCGATGCAGGGTAAATGCGAAGGCATGGCGAGCTACTAACGCACAGTACTAACAAGGTCATAAAGCGTATCATGATATCTGTCTGCCGTCACATGATCAAAGCGGTCACTCGCGCGATATCAAATGCGCGTCTAGCCTGGAACTTCTGCGACTCGCATAGGCCAACCTCATAGGCGCGTGAGGTATAACCCGCGTCGGTAGCTACTCCGGCGTAAATCACGGACTCGCGATCCGCGTGGCCCGTAGACCGCATGACCATAAAGGCCGCGCACTAACACCGGAACTCCGTAGTTCGCATGGATCCTGGACCCGCGTGAGGTATTCTCGAATCATGGTCCTGACGCTGAGTCTACCCGCGTCGGAGGCGACAACCTCGGAAATAAGTCAAGGTGAGTGGTACAATACCAGCATAACGGTGATAGTCAAACAACTTTAAGCACGATCGAGGAAAACCCCTTTACACTAACATCACGAATACTAACACACATAGCATCCTAGCATGTTTACTTATCAATCAACAAGAAAGTATTTACAAGGCTATCACAAACCAACACAATCAAGTTATACACAAGGTACTTTACTATATGTCAACAAGTTCGGGTTTTATCCCCAAAGTACTTCATACACTAAATCTTTAAAGATCGTTACTTTCACAAAAGTCACACAATACAGTAGTATAAAAATAGAGTGACTATCTTTTTAAAGTAAATCAATTACTTCTCTTTGTAATATCAAGTAGTAACATTCTTTTCCAATGTTCAAGTTTGCCTAATTTCCAATGTTCACGTTTCTTATCTTAGAAGGTTTTGTAGTTCATAGTCTTATTCATTTAAGAATATAATTCTCTTTTAAACTATCTGAGAAACATAAGCCTTATAAGTGAGAAGGATATTCTTGTTTATAACAATCTTATTACAACAGCCAGGATCTAGGAAATATCATTTTGTCTCATCTTAGCTTCTATGCAGATGGAAGTTTCTACTGGTTTTAATAATACTTAATTATTCAAAACATTTTCCTTTTATTAACGCTGCAGTGGTTTGTCGATACACATTCTGATTTCCGAAAATCAGTAAAACATTCTTAAGCCGTTATACCTAACTTCCCATAAAGCTAGTATAACTCTTAAGTTTTCAAAAACCAAGTATTACTTCAAGTTCTCTATTAACACATAACAAGCCAGTTATAGTTCAAATCAGTTACCTTTTAAAAACCACAAGTATTTTCTTACCAACATAAAGCTGTTTATAACCGACTTCCCATAAAGCCGTTATAACACTTTATGTTTTAAACCAATCAAATACATTTAGCACATGCGTCTCTAGTACTACATAGTTCACACATATCATGCTAGAAGAGATAGGAAGAGGTTCACATACCTCGCGGCAGTATCGACTAATAGCAAAGCGCTCAAGTGCTTCCAAACGTCGGCTACTCCTTAAGCCAAGTAGATCGCCACACGTAGTACTTGAACCTATAAGGCCACAGGCGACATTAACATTTAGGTCTAATCGTAGAATATTCTCTGAGAAAATTGGCACCTCCCCGCATGCGGCGTAAATCTCTCTATCGTAGGATACCAAGCCAACCAGGGGTTATACATCTAACCCCGGGTACAATTCTACTTCACGGTACTACTACGAGTCTCATGTCTGACCTATGTAATTCTGATTCGGTATTCTTCTTTAAATTGGGCTTAAGTCGCAAGACATTGCCGATAACCATATTGAGTACTATATATAGCATACTTGACTATATAATCTAACAACATGTAATTTCCAATTACAATAGAGGACAAGATATTTACCTCGATAAGCCCATAATTATCCTAGTTTAAATGTCGATCTGAGCAAGGTTTAGCTCTACTCAGTGCGCTCAGGCCGCTCCAAACAACCCTTAGAAGTTCTAACCAACTTCTACTTATGACTTCAACTACGGTGAAGATTTTCCTTAGGGTTTCGGTTTGTGGTACGGAAGTATAATAGTATTTTAGGCTTTTCGTATAGGTATAACCTTAGAATACAACAAGGTATCTGGCTAAGGTAATTTGGGCATTATAACAATACTTTTGAGTATTTCTACCAGAGGGGTATATTATACGAGAACAACACCAGGAGGGGTGAAGTCTCGGCCACAAGGCCACACAGGAGGAGGGCTCTCGGCGAGGGAGGGGCGAGAACAACAAGAGAGGAATTTTAACACGTAGAGATTTGTGGAAAGGATGAAGAATTCATCAAAGGGAGAGGGGTATTTATAGGTCAAGGGATGGCCAACCAAAGGCCAAGATTAAACCAAGTGTTAGGCAAGTGTAGGGCTAGGATTTATTACACATAAATATCCTACCAACCCTTGACTTTAGCCAAGGCACAAAAAACGTGCCTTACTTAGCCCATTTCGTCCAAAATGCCGTCGAGGTGTTCGATGAGAGGGTGACAAGTGTGCCCTCTTGTTGGTCCAAAATGTTCGTCTCTCGAAAAATCCAAAAAATAAAATATGGCATAGCGGAAATTCCCCTACGAAAGTGTGAAAGCGTTTAGCGAAAGCGACTCTAGCAATTGTTGTGCACAAAATTAAATCGGCCAAGCCTACTTGAAGTTCGAAATTTCCTACGTACGTCCCTGCGTACATACTCTGGAAATACGGGGTATAACAATCAGCATGCTCCTGCTCTGTCCGCGAATAAACCAGGATGTCATCAATGAATACTATCACAAATGTATCCAAAAATGGCTTGAACACCCGGTTCATCAAATCCATAAATACCGCTGGAGCGTTGGTCAAACCGAAAGACATAACCCGAACTCATAGTGCCCATCAGGGTCTGAATGCGATCTTTGGGATATCGCCTCTCGAACTCGAACGATGATAACGGACCGCAGTCTATCTTGAGAAAACCTCGCACCTGAATTGGTCAAACATATCATCAATCACGGGGAGTAATTTTCTTGATGGTTACCATATTCACTGTAATCAACACACATACGCGGCGTCACATCCTTCTTCACAAACAAAACCGGCGCTCCCAGAGAGATACACTGGGCGATAAAGCCTTTCTCCGGCAAATCTTTCGGGTGGTCCTTGACTCTCTCGGCGGGTGCCATCTTGTATGGCGGAATGGAAATAGGTCGAGTGTCCGGCAGCGTGTCAATACAAAACTCAATCTCCTCTCGGGAGGATGCGGAAAATCGTGCAGGAACACATCCGGAAACTCCTAACCATCGTGGCGAAGAGCGCTCGGTCTGTATCAAATACCGAACCGGATGATAGATGTACCGCTACGCACCATCTTCCTAGCCTTGAGGTAAGAAATAAACCTACCCCTCGGCGATCTTGTGTTGCCTTCCACTCGATAAGCGGCTCGCCAGAAAGCTGAACCGAACCAACTTGTCACTACAGTCAACGTTGGCATAACAAGAAGACAACCAGTCAATAACCATAATGACATCAAAATCTGTAATCTACAAATCTATCTAATCTGCAAGGGTCTGGCGACTGTAAATAAATATCGGACAACCTCTATACACCCTCAACTAACCGAATCACCATTTGGCGTAGCTACCTCAAAAGGCTCTGAGCTCGGCTCATTATCTCGATTCTACCCGCAATAAGAGGGGACACATAGGACAAGGTATAACCTGGATCTATCAAAGCATAAACGTCACAGCATGAAATCAATAATGTACCTGTGATGACGTCAGGGGAAGCCTCCTGATCCTGGCAGCTGGCTAATGAATATATGCGGTTCTGGGGACCGCTAGAATCAGTAACCACCACCACGACCTCTGGTGGCTGCCGTCGTGAGTACCACGCCTCCGGTGCATAACCCTGGAGAAGAAGACCCGACAGCAGATCACATCGTGCATCGTACCACCATGCCGCCTGAGCGGACAATCTCTCCTCAAATGGCCTGCGTATCACAAGTGTAATGTTATACCCGTATTTCCGGTATATGCGTAGAAAAGTTTGAGCCTTAAAGTAGGCAATGGCGAAAAGTTTGTTCACAACTACGAAAGAATCATTTTTTGAAGCGTTTTACACAACTGCGAAGGAAAATTACGGCTATGTCATTTATATTTTTGCGGATTTTCAGAGGCGAAATATTTTGGACGGCGAGGCGACACTTGTCACCCTCTAATTGATTATTGGCGTCCATTGGGCGATTTGAAGACTTAGGTTAGGTAGGATATTTTTGATAGTTGGTGTGGTAGATGGATAAGGTACACATGGGTAAATCCTCACCCTACACTTGCCTACCACTTGGCTTGATCTTGGCCTTTGATTTCCTATAAATACCCCTTTGTGAAGACTTCTTCATCCACAAAAATCCCTAAGTCTTGAAAACCCTCTCCCTCCCTCTCTATGGTTAGTCCAAGCCTTCCTCCCTTGAGTAGGCCACTTGGCGAGGTACACCCTCCTAGTGGCCTTGGAGAGTACCCCGAGAGTTGTCTCGTAAAATACTACCCCTCACTCTTGGTAGAAATACTCTCCAAGTATAGTTACTATTCCAAAATACCTTGGCCCAAATACCTTGTAGTATTCCAAGGTTACACCTATACTAAAAGCCCAGAAATACTATTATACTTCCCTTCAGTCACTAAACGAAACCCTAAGGAAAATCTTCACAGTTAGTTGAAGTATTAGGAAGAAGTTTCGTAAAACTTCTAAGGGTTGTTTGGAGCGGGTTGGAGCACCCGGAGTAGGAGCTAAACGTTGCTCAGGATCGACATTAAACTTGGATAATTTTGGGCTTACCGAGGTAAATAATCCTATCCTTCTATTGTAATTGGAAATTACATACTGTAGTTGTATAGAAATGAATATAAGATTCATAGAAGAGAATTGAACTGTAATAGAAGGATATTACAGAATAGACTTGAACTGGAATCACATCAGAAGAATATTCTACAAGAGTAGTCTAGGCATTGATAGACTTGTATAACCTTTATAGGTTGAATGTTCTGCGAGTAGCATGTGCTACTTGAAAGGTGGACAAGGCTAGCCGGGTTATAACCGTGGAGCGTTTTGCTAATAGTCGATAATCGTCGCGAGGTATGTGATTCTTCCTATCCTCTTGAGCATGATATTTTAAAATAATATATATATAGTACGGTAGACGTACGTGTGTTAACTGAACGTAGTTGTACGACAATGTCTTTTGACTTAAGCCTGAATAATAAGAATCTTGAAGTATTTCAAAAGAATTAAAAAACCTTTTTGAAAGAAGAGTAACACCTGGTTTTAAAAGCTTAAGAGTTATACTAGCTTTATGGGAAGTTAGGTATAACGACTTAAGAGAGATAAAATGAATGGTTTATTAATTTTAGAAGTTAAGAGACTTGATCTTAAAAGATAAGAGACTTGACTTAAGTAAATTAATATGAGTTTTTGTGTGAAACCTCATTCGTGAGTAATGAGTACTTGGTTTGTAAAAGGAATAATGTTTCTTGATTTGGAAATGAGAATAAGTATCGAACAAACCACAGGCGCTAATAAAGGGAAATGTATTGACTAATAAAGTATTATTTAAACCAGTAGAAACCTCCATCTGCATAGAAGCTAAGATGAGACAAAATGATATTACATTTCCTAGATCATGGCTGCTTAAATAAGATTGATTATGAACAAGAATAACCTACTCACATATAAGGCATATGTATCTCAAATTGTTTTAAAGGAGAATTATATCATTAAGTGATTAAACTATGAACTACGAAACCTTTCGAAAATAAGAAACTTGAGCATTTGAAATTAGGCAAACTTGAACGTTTGGAAAATAATGTTGTTACTTGATTTACAAAGGGAAGTGTTTTGGTTTACTTAAAAGGATAGTCACTCTATTTTTATACTACGGGTATTGTGTGACTTTTGTGAAAGAAACAGATCTTTTAAAAGAGTTAATGTATAAGGTACTTTGGGGATAAAAACCCGAAATTGTTAACATAAAGTAGAAAGTACCTTGTGTGAATAACTTGATTGTGTTGGTTTGTGATAGCCTTGTAATACTTTCTTGTTGATTTGATAAGTAAACATGTTAGGATGCTACGTGTGTTAGTATCTGGTGATGTTTGTGTAAAGGGGTTTCCCTTGTTGTGCTTATGTTGTTTAACGATAAGATGTTATGTTATTATATCACATACCCCCTTGACTTGTTATACCGAGGGCTTGCCACCCTTGAAGCGGGTCTATATGGCCTATGCGGTCTATGTGACTATGCGGAGCAGCGGTATGCTCCAGGATTGATCATTTCGGGTGTTTATCCCGATGCGGGGGATGCCCTATGCGGTCTGTGTGACTATGGGGTCTATTGAGACTATGCGGTGTGAGTCGAGGAGTGCAGGGGTTAGCTACCGTCACGAGGAATACCTCATGCGGTGCGTGTGTGACTATGCGAGTGCGGAAGTCGAGATTAGGCACGCATAATGATACTATGGGCGATTGGCCTTGCTTGATCATTCGCCTAGAAAAGACACATTCTGATTTATCTACCTTGCTCTTGTTTATGTTGTGGAACTATATGCGATTGAACGGTTGTATTTGCAAATGGTTTTGAATACTTTGATTTTACTTGATGCTACGATTTCACATACTTGGTACTGTTATCGACCTCAGCCGGGCTGCGTTCATGCTTGAAGGTAAGTACGATCGTTGATCTCGCTCTTAGGGTCATTCGGCGTTTGGGAAGCTCGTTTCTCGGAGGCTTATCGGTGGTATAGTCCTGTCGTTGTAGGTACTTACATTCGGGGTATGGCGGCCCCATCCCATTATTGTCATATCATTCTTAGAGTTCTGTAACACTGTTGTGGGCAGAGTTGTAAAAATGGATGTAACTGTTCTAGTTGTTATATATATTTATGCCGAAAGGCAAGTTTTCTCAGATGAACGGTTTCATATTTCATATTAGGTCATGTCTTGTTTTATATTCCGCTGATTACTACGATGTATACTCTTGGGTGCGGGTAAGGCACGATCCGGCCAGGTTGGTCGTGACAAAAGTGGTATCGAGCGATTAATCCTCGGAAAGTGTCTACTGAGACCGTATCTAGTAAGTCTTGATTATCGGTGTGTTGTGCACACCATAATCGAGAGGCTATAGGATATTTAGGATTGGTTTCCATTCTTCTCACTGAGATCGTGCCTTAGCTGTGTTATAAGTTGGACCTCTAACGTATTTCTTTCCCTTACCATTATGCCTCGCGTAAGGCAACCCGGCCAGAAGGGCGGAGGAGCTGCGAGTAAATCTGAGAGGGTTACGAGGCACGTGCCCAATCATCACTGAGGTGGTGCTTCATTCGGGAGTTACGCTCGCCGCTATCCCGGCGAGGTTTAGCACGGCGGCGATTCCTCTGCGGCCATGACATTTACACCTTCAGTTCCACGACCAGTAGCAGAAAGTATAGTTTGCAAAGAGACGACCCTGTTACTAGCTAAGGATGTAGCTACCAGAGAGTATATGATGTACCGATTTATCACGGGTCTTGATGACTATCTAAAGAAAGATTGTGCTAGAGTAGCTCTTGATCGAGCATGGATATTGCGCGTGCGGAGATAATGCGCAGACGCAGAGAGCGTGAGATCGGCGGATTAACCAAGATCGAAGAGGCGAGAACAGCGAGGTCCTGGTAACTTTAGGCGAACCGCCTCGGCAGAATTAGATATGCACCTCGCGGTGCAGTGGTCCTCGCGTGGTTCGGGGCGTTCGGTATGCAGGAGTTGGTCAAGGCTCGGGGCTTCCGGTGCGATACACGTAGTCCGGCCGGATTGATTTTCCCAATGTTCACAGCCAGTGTGGCGTCATCGGGAATGTCATCTTTTGTTGATGATTGTTTTACCTGCGGCCGTCAGGGCTATGTGTCGAAAGGATGTCCTAGTAGGAGGATGCAAGTAGGAGGACTCACCTACGGATCGATTCTTGATTGATGGTTCGGAGAGGAAGGGGTGTTAGCGAGAGGCCACCACGCCGGTGTGGCGTTGTGGTAAGTGTCATTGTGGGAGTGTCGTGCTTCTTCGACATCTTGTTATTGCGCCCGGCGAGGATTGATTGGAGCAGCGAGAGGGTAGTGAAGCGATGAATCTGGTGTATCCTTAACCTCAGAGATTGTATGTGTGATAAGATAAGTATATCTTAAGTGTTACGTTGATTAACATTATGTAGATTGTGATTAGAAATCATGGTTAGTCAACCGGGTAAGATTGGGGGATAAAGAAAGTGTGAGCCTTAGAGTTTTATAAGTGGAGACCTTAGAGGCGAGGCCATCTCGAGTAAAAGATGTATTTTAGGTTTGACCCTTATCAGAGTGCATAGTACACGTGAGATATGTTTGTGTGATAAATCCTCGAGTGGTATGAAATGAAAGAGGTAGTTGAGCTAAGCGACCACTAGGTTTTTCGTGACTTGATTAGTGAGATTGTTAGGATCGGAACAAGAGTTTTTTGCGATATTTGTTATACCCGTAGTTGCGGTATGTATGTGAGGACGACGTCAGTGCGAGAACAGAAAATTTTGAAAAGAAAGAAAGATGTGAGTTTTCACGGAAAAGTTTAGGTTATTTGTGAAGAAAAAGGTTCGTTAATGGAATTGGATTCCCAGTTTGGTATTTGGACTTCATAGATTATATTAGAATTTTGAGATTTTATTTTTGGAAATGGTCACGTGGGGCCACGGGAGAAATTCTGATTTTGTAGGCCCGCTTTGTTTTTGAGTTTTCGTATTTTGGATATTTTGGAAGACGAAATATTCGGCGAATCGGCGACACGTGTCACCCCATGTGGCACCCTTGGCGAAATAACATTTGTGCACAACACCTGGTTAAGTCGTTTCGGACGAAGCGTTTTCGCGTAACTTGCGAAGGAAAATTCGGCTATGTCGTTTTGTATTTTGCGGATTTTTAGAAGACGAAACCTTTTGGACCAACGGGAGGGTGACACTTGTCACCCGTTGTGATTTGGAGGGGCGGTCGAGGTGGGTTGGCACTTGGCGATTGGCCCCTGAAGTGTGCCTTGTTTGGTGCATTGTTTTGTGGAGTGTTTTGTGGAGTAGGGTTTAGGGTGCACTTGGCTTAATCTTGCCCTTACACTTGCTTTACACTTGGAAGGATCTTGGCCTGGTTGGCCTTTGGTTTTGCTATACATACCCCCCTTATGTTGATGAACTCTTCATCCACAAATGAAACCTTCCAAGCCTAAAAATCCCTCCCTCCTCTAGTGTTGAGTTCGTCCAACTCCTCCCCCTCTTTTGAGAGTCTTGGCAGGGCCTCCTCCTCCCCTTTGTGTTGTCTTGGTAGGGTACCACTAGCCTAGTTGTTTTAAGTATAATACCACTTGTTGTGGTATAGAAATACTCCTAGTATTGTTATAATGCCCAAAAAACCGTAGCCTTTTACCTTGTAGTATTCCAAAGATACCTCTTTCGTAGAGTCAGGAAATACTACCTTTTGTCCTTTTAGTCTCAAACCGAAACCACAAGGAAATCTTCATAGTTGGTTGAAGTATTTGAGTAGAAGTTGGTTAGAACTTCTAAGGGTTGTTTGGAGTGGTTTGGAGCGCACGGAGTGGAGCTAAACCTTGCTCAGGATCGACATTATAACTTGGATAATTTTGGGCTTATCGAGGTAATTATCTTGTCCCTCTATTGTAATTGGAAATTACATGTTTGTTAGCATATATAGTTGAAGTATACTATATATAGAACTACTTAGTATTCGGTAATGTCTTTTGACTTAAGCCTGAAGAATAAAGAACTGAACTGAACTGTATTTACATAGGACTGTATTGCAGTAGACTTGTGTAGAATTGTACACGTCAGGTTAGGCGTGTAAACCCACACGGTTGGCTTGGTAGCCAGGCCTCGATAGAGGAGGAGATTTCTGTTGTTGCGGGGAGGTCTTGCGAATTTTCTTTAGAAAGATAGAAAACTTGTGTTTTGGGGTTAATAGACGTTTGTGACCTTTATAGGTGAAAGTACTAAGAGTAGCGTATTCTACTCGAGGAGTGGAAAGGGCTAGCAAGGTTGTAGTACTTGGAGCATTTTGCTTATTGTCGATAAATCGTCGCGAGGTATGTGAACCTCTTCCTATCTTTTCTAGCATGATTGTTGTGAACTATGTAGACGTACATGTGCTAAGTTATTTGGTTGATTTAAAACATAGGGTGTTATAATAGCTTTATGGGAAGTTAGTTATAACGACCTTATGTAGTGAAAATGGTTTCACGATGTTAGAAGTTAAGAGACTTGATCTTATAAGATAAGAGACTTAACTTATTTGTTTTAATGTGGATGTTTGTGTGAAACCTCATTCGTGAGTAATGAGTACTTGGTTTTAAAGGGATAATGTTTCTTGATTTCGGAATCGTAATGTGTATCGACAGGACCAACTGCGGCGTTAATAAAGGAAAATGTATTGAATAATGATGTGTTGTATTAAAACCAGTGAAACCTCCATCCGCATAGAAGCTAAGATAAGACAAAATGATATTACATTTTCTAGATCATGTCATTCTGTAATAAGATCGTTATAAACAAGAATAAACTACTCACATATATGACATATGTTACTCAATTGCTCTAAAAGGAATCAGTGATTAAGTTTGGGAACTATGAAACCATTTGAAAATAAGAAGCTTGAGTAATTGAAACTAGACAAGCGGAACTTAGGAAAGAATGTTGTTACTTGATTTTGAAAAAGAAGGTGGGTTGGTCATTCTAATACTACGGGTATCGGGTGACTTTTATAACAAGAATGGATCTCTTTTAAAAGAACTTAACGTATGTAGTACTTTGGGGTTAAAAACCGGACTTGGGCCTAAAATGTAAGTACCTTGAGTTGTGTGAAACTTGCCTATGCTTGTTGTTGTGAAACTTGCCTATGCTTGTTGTTGTGATACGTGCCTATGCTTGTGATGATCGCCTTTATTGTAGAAGCGTTGTGTTTACGTGTTACCGCGTCTCGATAGAGTCGGTTGATAGTTGAGAACTTACTTGGATGTCTTGGCGATGGCGGAGAAATTCCGCAGTGCGTTCACGGTTGATAGTATTATTGTTGTTAATCGCTTTGGACATACGACACGATCGTGGCGCGGGTATGCTTCCATTTTAGTTAAGGTCTTGTGGTTAATCGCTTTGGATATCTTGACGCGATCGTAGCGCGCGGGTATGTTTCATTTCGATTATCGCCAGTGATTTCCTTTTGGACATCGACACGATCGTAGCGCACGGGTATGCGTCCATTTGGAAAGTTGTCTTATTGTTTCCCTTTGGACATACTGACACGATGCGTAGCGCACGGGTATGCTTCCATTTGGATTGCTGTCTTATTGTTGCATCATGGACATGTCTACACCGATGCAGTATTCCGGGGGCATGCGGCCATAATGCGAACCTGATTGATGTTGTGGGCGTGAGACCCATAGTTATATTGGAGTGATGACTGTTTTATGTTGTGAACTGTAGTTTGGTTATCATACATGTCTCCTGCTTTATATAGACTAGTATGATTTCATTTACAGTATTGTACAGTTTCACATACTTGGTACCTGTTGTACTGACCTCGCCCGAGTGCGTTAAATCTGCTTGGTAGAAGTCGTCGGTCGTGGATCCTCGCTCTTAGGATCTCAGTTCGGCGTTTGAAGCTCCGTTTCTCGGAGGCTTATCTTTTGGTATGTGTTCCACGAGTTGTAGGTGCTTGTACATTCGGGGTATGGCGGGCCACTGTCGTCATAGTCGTTGTAAATCTTAAGTGCATAATTTGTTGTGGCGGGGTTGTAAAAGGATTAAACTGTCGGGTTTTATGTATATCGAAAGGCAACTTGTTTTGGTTGCTTTGTTTATTTATTATATCTCTTGTTTCATGATTCATGTTTTATTTTCCTTGGTTTTCTCGATGTTGTATCACTAGGGTGCCCGGTAAGGCACGATGCGGGCGAGTTCGGGCGTTACAAAAGTGGTATCGAAGCGATTAATCCTCGGAAAGTGTCTGACCGTGTCTAGTAGAGTCTTGATTATCGGTGTGTTGTGCACCACATCTATAATCAGGAGGCTATAGGACATTTAGGATTGGTTTCCATTCTTCTCATTACGAGATCGTGCCTTAGAGTCATGTTGTAAGTTGGACCCCTCGGCGTATCTCGTTTTTACGATTATGCCTCGCGCGGCTGCGAGCCCGAGAAGGGCAAGCAGCAGGAGGCGCTAGTGAGATACAAAGGAGTTCGAGCGCGAGCGGTGAAGCACGAGGCAGTGCTTCCAGCCCGAGTTTTGTAGCGCCGCCCGGCCCAGCGAGGTTAGAGCGCGACAATAGGCTGCCGAGACATGATACACGAGCCTCAGGTCCGCGATGCAGGCGGAGGAGATGGGTTACAAGGAGATGGCCCGATTCTTTGGCGAGTCGTGGCGAGATATGAGATAAATTTGGATCACGGCGATTCGATTCGAGCACCGATGGTTCACCCGGCGAGATAGTTTGAGGCTACGGGACTTTCGAGTTGTAGCCGCCAGAGTTTTATGGGTCGAGGCACGAGGATGATCCGAGGAGTTCATCCGGCGATTCTGACGGATCGTGCGGGTGATCAAGCTTGAAACGAGTCTGTGACCTTTGGTTCGCATCGGTGCGTGATACCATGATCGATTGGTTTGATTCATGGGAGCTTTCGGGAGAGCATGCACCTCGTGAGAATGGGATGAGTTTTGGGGCTTTCCTCACGCACTTCTTGCCTCCATGAGATGAGGGCACGCGGTAAACGATTTTATTCTTGAGAGGCGAGAGCGCGCTGTCGGGAGTACAATGTCGAGTTCGATTCTTTGGCTCGATATGTCCTGCGCTAGTTGCGAGATATGGAGGATAAGGTGCATCGCTACGTCACGGGCTAGATGATTATATGGTCGAGTCTTGTGCGGGTGTTTCTCTTGGTAGGGCATGGACATTGCCGCATGCAGCTCATGCACTAGGATGTGAGGCACGGAGGTCGCGGAATGACACAGATCGTGAAAGAGGCCGGGGCGAGGTCCTTTGGTGGCTTCGAGGCGGACCGCCTCGCACGAGCTAGTTATATACCCGCGTGCAGTGGTCCTCCACCGTCTTGAGGCGGTCGGGGCTCGAGGTTCAGATTTCGGCGAAGCGGGGTGTTAACGGTGAAGCCACCCCTACCTCGTTGTGACCATTGTGGTAGACTCCATTTGGAGAGTGTCGTGCTAGATTGGGAGTTTGTTTTGCATGCGGCCAGCGGGGCCATTTGCGGAATCAGGCCAAGGGTAGCACGGATGTTCTGACTTCGACGCCGAGGATCTCGTGGCTGGTTTATCACGCCTATCATATAAGCCTGCAGTATGGGCCTATGATTAGAGTGAGCGGTAGCCAGGTATATCCTTAACCTACAGAGTTTTGGTATGCTTGTTATGATGATCTCATTATTGTGTGCTATGTACGGTTAGCATTGTGATATGTGTGAGTTAGAATGCATGGTTAGTTGGAAGGATACGTATGGAGGCATGGTAAGTGTGAACCTTAGACTATTTCACGATCGAGACCTTAGAGGTAAGGTCGTCTTGAGTAAGATTCGTTTTATGTTTGACCTTTATAAGGGTGAGTAGTATACGTGGGATTTATTTGTGTGATAAGTCCATGGGTAGTGTGAGATGGAAGTGGTAGCTTTATGATGTGAATTAGTAAGATTGTTCGGATCGGGGAACAAGAGTTTGGCCTTGATTGGGGGTAGGGTTGATGACCATTTGAGGGTCAACCCTTAACCCGGATTGGGGTGGTGTCAGTTCTCGGTAGTACCGACAGGTGGTAGGGTCACGAGGATGCTAGGCCCAAGTTTGTATGATCATCGTATGAGTTAGTGGACGCGTTCGACCAGAAGAGGTTCGTAAAGGACGGGAATGGCCTTAAGGAAGTTTGAGGTTAGTAAGATGACCAAGTTTGGAGGTAGTGACTCGGAGATTTTCGGGAGCGGAGTAATGACCGAAGTATGGTACGTAATGGGAGAGTTCTGCGTTCGAGAAGGGCGACGAGTAAGGAAAGAAGAGGGCGTATGTTATTTCGTGGCGGTGTGGCGTTGGCAACTTGTTAGAGGAACTTTATCGTTATTCGACTTGAGAAGGAACATTCGGACGAATGTTTCTAAGGAGGAGAATGTTATACCCGTAGTTGCGGGGTATGTATGTGAGGGCGTGCGTGCGAAGAGCGGCGTAAAATTTTGAAAAGAAAGAAAGATGTGAGTTTTCACGGAAAAGTTTCGGTTATTTGTGAAGAAAAGGTTCGTTAATGGGAATTGGATTCCCGTTTGGTATTTGGACTTCATAGATTATATTAGAATTTTGAGATTTTATTTTGGAAATGGTCACGTGGGGCCACGGGAGAAATTCTGATTTTGTGGAAGCTTTGTTTTTGAGTTTTCGGTATTTTGGATATTTTGGAAGACGAAATATTCTGGCGAATCGGGGCGACACGTGTCACCCCATGTGGCACCCTGGCCGAAATAACATTTGTACACCCTTTGGTTAAGTCGTTTTGACGAAGCGTTTGCGTAACTGCGAAGGGAAAATCCGGCTATGTCGTTTTGTATTTTTGCGGATTTTTCCGAGAGACGAAACCTTTTGGACCAACGGGAGGGTGACACTTGTCACCCGTTGGCGATTTGGAGGGCGGTCGAGTGGAGTTGGCATGGCGATTGGCCGCCCTTGAAGTGTGCCTTGTTTGGTGCATTGTTTTGTGGAGTGTTTTGTGGAGTAGGGTTTAGGGTGCACTTGGCTTAATCTTGCCCTTACACTTGCTTTACACTTGGAAGGATCTTGGCCTTGGTTGGCCTTTGGTTTTGCTATAAATACTCATATGTTGATGAACTCTTCATCCATAAACGAAACCTTCCAAGCCTAAAATCCCTCCTCCTCTGAGTGTTGAGTTCGTCCAACTCATCCCCTCTTTTGAGAGTCTTGGCGAGGCCTCCTCCCTCCCCTGTGGTGTCTTGGCAGTGGGGTACCCCACTAGCCTAGTTGTTTTCGTATAATACCCTTGTTGTGGTATAGAAATACTCCCTAGTATTGTTATAATGCCCAAAATACCTTAGCCTTGTACCTTGTAGTATTCCAAAGATACCTCTTTCGTAGAGTCAGGAAATACTACCTTTTGTCCTTTTTAGTCTCAAACCAAAACCACAGGAAATCTTCATAGTTGGTTGAAGTATTTGAGTAGAAGTTGGTTAGAACTTCTAAGGGTTGTTTGGAGTGGTTTGGAGCGCCTGAATTGGAGCTAAACCTTGCTCAGATCGACATTATAA